>BMAO01000506.1:0-15251 GCA_019973975.1 Trichonephila clavata
TTTTAGTAGTATGCCACCTCTTCAAAATGTTGTTTCTCACAGCAGCCTGAGAATGTTTTGGCTATGTCTTTTCTCAACATGAAAAATAAAGTATAATCTTCTAATTAATATAACCTTTTTTTAAAGCAAAAATTGGCCATGAAATCAATTTTTATCAATTTGAAGAATTCAAATCTAATATCTTATAATATTTTAAAAACTATTTTGTTAACAGTTTTAGAGTTGGTGGTAAGCTTCACAACAATATGAGCTACAAAAAGGGGGGGAAAATCCCTAATTAAGAAATTTGTAAAGTACTGTGTATCCTTAAGTAGCCAAGGTAGGGGAATTAGGAGCGTAGCCACCATCGGGACGCGTTTTCCAGTTCCAGTACTATTGAAGATCCGTTGATTTCACGCATTGAAGCACATTGGTTATATTTTTTTTTTGTGGAATTTCTTCAACACAAATTAATAATTTCAAGAATAAATTTCTTGCATAGTTATCAATATTTTTAAAATTCAGTTTTGATTATGATAAGGTTAGTTTGGCAAAAAGTTATCTAAATGTTGATAGAACGATATTTTTGTTATAAATTCACTTTTTATTCAGATCAATATAGAAGATTAAAATCCACAGCCAAGAAACTATTTAAGTGTAATTCTTTCATTACGCTCAATGTATTATAACATTCTTAATTCTAGTGTGTGGATCAGCTTTCAACTTATTTGTCGTTTAAAAGGGAAGGACACCAATGCATTTAACATAAGTGTTGTAAGTGTCTCTTACAGTAGCGCTTCTCGAACTTTCTATATTTGCGACCTAATTTTTAGTCATAATTTTCATCATTGACCCATTCCATACAATATAACAATGTATTGAATTCAAAAATAATATACTTTGACGGAAGGCTACAATACGATTTTAATGATTAACCTTACAAAGTACAAAGATAAATATTAAATTTTGTACATAATTTTATGACATGTCCATAGGTTCAATGGTATATATTAAACTTGTTCTTAACTTACAAGCGGAGGAAATTCAATTTGGCCCGAGAATTGGTATAATAGTAAAACTCCATTGGAGTATTCAACCTTCGATGTATTAGCGCCTAATGGCCAGCCAATTCGGAGAAAATAGCATTCGAAACGGGTTCGTATTTTTTTTACAAAGAGCCCTGCCGAAGAAAATGCTTGTTCAGAACGAACTCTATTAGGTTTTATCTTTATTAAATAGGAGTTCTTTTCAGGTGGTCACCTCATCCACCTCCTACTTTTTAAATTTTTGATGATAGTATCTCAAATCTAACAGGTTGCAATGGTACATATCCCTCTTTGACAACTTTATATAGTTCTCTTGCTTCACTTAATGGCTTTTGTGTTCAAATTGAATCATTACTAAATCAAAATGTAAATCAATTTTAAATATAATTTTTTTGAAATAGATGACCCAGTTGCATGAGCTGTTAACCGGCAGTAGGACTTTAAGCGTCAAATCTTTGAAGCAGATCCACTATTTATTTACTGCAACTTTGTGACGAATCTGTGCGGTCTTCACTAATCTTCTCAATATTTCTTTCAAGTTTTATTTAATTCAACCAATCTCCACCGGGAGCCAAAACGTAATTTATGCAAACGAGAGATATTATATAAGTTCGGGTTTCGCGGTTAACGGTGTGAAAGAGAAAGAGAGTAGTAAAGTGAAGAGTTAGATTTTTGAAGTAAAGTGAATTAAAGTATCGGTAAATCAACACGCAGTTGTTCACTGATTTAAAGAGTAGTGACGCGACGAGCTAAGCTTAAGAGTTAAAGATTGAAATTGGAATGTTGAGCGCGGATCCTAGCCATTAGCCGATCCAGCCCGGAATACATCCTTCACCACGACGGACCTGCCGAAGTATAAGAATCAGATTAGTGACTTAGTAATTGTAAATACGTGTGCGTGTGTTAGCTATAATTGTACGTGGTGTTCTTTCGTGGATTCAATTCCGAATCCGTAGTTCCATTAATAGTAACCCCTCTCATACTCCACTGTGTTTTATTGTTCTTAAATTTGAATCGTGTGTATGTAACTTGCCTTAATTAAGAGGTATCAATAAATATAGTGATTTGTAATGATGTCTCTTGAATTCGTTAATCCGACTACACGTCCAGAAACAAGTAACGGTAGACGGGGAGATGATAATCTTAGGGGAGGTTATATATCACGACAACTTGCGATTCCAAATAAATGCTCGCCAGAGCATCTGGCGATTCTGACTTGGCACCGCTTGAATGTGAATTTAGTAAATTTTAAACTAAATATTAAATGCAAAATAAATAAATAAAATTCGGTTTTCTGTCAGAAACTCAAGGTTTAAAATTTTACCTTTAGATTATTTTTTCAATATATTTATCTATACGAAAGCAATAATAGCACACACAAAAATTCTACTTGCATACTTCCTACAGAAATATAAATTTTCTGATAGTAAATTTCTTTTGAAATTTTGATAAAAAAAAAAATTTAAAACGTATTTTAGACAAAAGTTAAATTTCGGAATTAGTTCATTTAGCTAAAGTGTAGATTAGGATGGAGCCTAAGTATTTAGCGATTTTTATCTAGATATCAATGGTTAGGTAACGAGTTTTTTCTGAAAGAAAGTATAATTTGGTAACCTTTGACTTTTGATTTATAGTCTTATGCTGATAAGGACACAAGTTTTGTTTATTTAATTGCTATTAGTTATTTCAAAATATTGTGAATAAAAAATTTTATAGAGGCAAACGATTTTCAAGTTAAAAATTTCATCAGTTCTTTTTTAATTTTCATTTTGTATTTAGGTTTTGTCCTTGAAGGATTTTTGCATTTTTCTGGGCAATTTGTAACTTTTCCATTTTCTAGTTTTTCGTTTGTTCTTTCGACTAGTATGTCTGAAACGTTTGATTCACGAGTTTTTTTTTATTTGTCAAGACAGAGGAAATTGTCTGTGTAATACAGTGGTACACACATGGATAACGGATTGATTGCTTCAAATGCTGAACGTTAGGTTAACGAAAACTCTATGTATTATATTAAAAGATGTTAGAATGATGAATATATTTGGGAATGCCGAAATTCAGGAGCAATTTCGCATCGTTTAAAAAGATCTGTAAGAAATAATAATTGTTCAAAGAAAGTAAGCTGAATATTCTTGAAATTCTGATGTTTACGAAAGCTGAATATGCTTGAAAATCATATGTTTACGAAAGCATCAATGTTTGAAAATCTGATATTTTCGAATATGTATGTAAAAGTCGAACCCAGACTTCATTTTTTCTAATTTAATGTTTCGAAAAAACAAACAAATTGGACTATACGTGCATAACAATTAGGCAGTTAACCCGCGATCACTCGCGCGGGGTGATGTGTACACCCCAGCAACAAGAAAAGCTTCCTAGAATTCCACAAAGAATACGCAGAACCACGATTTTTTCTATAGCTGCACATTTCGGGTCATTGAACCTTCAGACCTGATGCAATCACTCTCACTCGGAGGATTGAAACGTAATGACCTTTAAAAGTTCATCTGTGGTGCTGAAAGCACCCTGCGAGTGATGACTTATATTTTCGTACTCGAAACATCTATAATAGGGTAAGTGTTTCACTCTTTCCGTTAACATTTTACTTTCAAATATAATAATATGCATGTATATTTTATTTAAACTTTCAATAATTGTAGTATAAAAATAATATAAAACTTAAAAATAATTGTAAAATATTATTTTTTGTTAAAGTGTCTTAAAACGTATTTTAGAAATTACGGCAAAAATTCCATTGGATGGGGTGCAACAGTGACTCAGTAATCTACTAGATACTGTATCTACATATTCTGAGGATGAACTAAGTGATTTCGAAGACTGTGTAATTTCAGAAGAGCACCATATTACACAATCTATTCATCTTATGGATAAGGCAGTAGAATTGGAAGAAACTTTGAGCAAGAAACAACAAATAAATTCACGGAAACAAATACTTGACAAAAAATTCAAAAGAAGCTTTACTGACACAGAAGATAGTAATAAGAGCTTTAATTCACCAAAAAAGGTGCTCTGCACTGTTTGTACGGTAAGATGTAAACAATTGTGTTAGCTTTAATGGAAAACAATAATTTATTATAGCATATCAATACAGTCTGCTCTGAATGTTTGGAAAATGATTAAAATATTTTTTCTACTTTCTACTATACTTAACATTAATTAAAAAGTAAGTTTATCACTGGAAAAAATGTTTTATTGTGTTTTATGAAAAAAACATAAAATTATGTTTTAAAATGAAAATTTTGTAGGTTTAATTTTATACTTCTCTTATTTGTGTGCAACAAATGTAATAATTGTATTTGCATAATACAAAACACATCTTGTAATTTATAAATATGTATCATGATTGACTTAAATTTTTTTTCTTCCTCTAATACACCTGTTAAAAGTTTGGGGTGTTCCAAAATCCCCGCGAGTAACGACGGTAGTAAAAACAGGCCTGAGAGACAGCGGGTTAATTCAATTTCCGAGAAGATTATTGTAGCAGCGAGATACGAATGACCATGTTCGTAAGCAAGTAGGCGACATTGTCCAGTCAAATTTCTAAGCCTTTTGCCACTGAAATCCTACTGGGTGGAAGGTCTGATGCACGTTAAAAGAATTGAAACTCATAAACTCCTTTGATGTAGAAATTTGGACAGGATGATCTAGTTCAGGTATTGTCCTAATCCCCTGTTAAGAATTAAGAGGTTCAAGATCAATAGCCCCCGTGGAACTTCTAGTATAACATTAATTAATATTAAATCCAGAGAATTAATACCACTGTGAATTGTACATTTACCAGAATATAATGCATATGTCTACTTTGATTAACAATTATTACAATCATATCTTCTCAGATTATAAAAAGTGTCGTTCACTCAACGATGCTGCGCATCCTAAAAAAATGCTTTAGGTTATGTAGTTTCATAGTGTACTATATTTAATTAAAATATATTTCTGTTGTTGTGTTTTTAATATGGTCTTCGTAGGAATTATAATGCAATTTTCGAGAAGGTTCTTATAGCAGCAGCAATCGAGTTATCATGCTATCAATGAAGAACTACGGTGCTAAAATTTCATGCACTTTACATATAAAACGGTTCAAAGTCCTGTGAGGTGAAAAAGTGTGGGGATCTAGTCCAAGCATTGTCCTGTTCACTTATTTGAATTTCGAGGTCCATCGCCATTTACACTCGTAAAGCTTCTAGTTGAACATAAATTAAAATCATATTCATAATGCTATTACAACTGTAAATTATTCATAGACCATAATTTATAGAATTTTATTAGTTCACAACACTTCCTAAAAATTGATTTGGTGTTGTTGAAGCCCTGAAGTAAGAAACAATTTTTTCTTCCTTTTACGGAGGTGTGTATGTGAGAATTCTTAACGTCGCACTTAAAGCAACACGAGAGCTATTGGTGACGGACCTTGACGTTTTGAAAAAAAATCATTTGGTGACGAAGCAGCACCCCCATCTCCAAAATTATACACATCATAAAAATAAGTACTTAGAACCACAACATATTGAACATTCTTCATTCCCTCTGTACGGTGGATGTTCAGTGGAATCCGGATTCCTCAACGAGTTTCGCAAGTTCACTATTAATAAAACGGACTGTTAGCAATCGTTAGCAGATTTCTTACAGAACTTTCCGGCTTTTGTAAATATAGGTGACAAGGGTATAAGTACCCTAACAATGTATCTCACATTTACAGATATTTCTCTTTATTTTTTAATTATACATATATATATATTATATATATATATATATATGTGTGTGTGTGTGTGTGTGTGTGTCCAGAAGTTAAGCGTAATTAAGCATAATTGATAATTATGTGAAAAAAGAAGGAACTGTAAACCAGAATGGCGGGAAACGTGATATGCGAGTGTGCAATGATATAAATAAGGAATCAATTTAAAAGAATGATAATAATTAATTTTATTATCCAAAGTCCCAGTTTTTATAAGAAAACTGAGCATAGCAAGTATTCACACTTTAAAGAAAAAATGAAAGAAAACATTAAATAAAATACTGATGCTCTAGTTTAATAAGCCGTGTGCTCACCTCTGACAGTCAGGCATGCTGCACAGCGATTTCACATACTTGCTATAAGATGATGAATGAGTTGTGGGCTCAAAAGGTTCCAAGCTTCTTGGAGACCTCTCTTCAGTTCTGTAACGGAGCTTGGTGGGTGCGAAAGGGCTGCAATTTGTGTCCAGAGCATATCCCATACATGCTCGATAGGATGTAAATCCGATGACTTCGCAGGCCACGAAATGCGCTGTATGTTTTGCATTTCAAGGAAGTCATCAATCAGCACCCCTCGGAGACATGGCACATTAACATCCATGAATATGAAGTCAGAACCGACAGCACCCCAAAACAAGCAAACATAAGGCTCAAGATCTTCGTCTCTGTATCTTTGAGCAGTCACAGAAACCGTGTCAAAGAAATGGAGGTCTGTGCGGCAGTCCATCATGATGTCTGCTCATACCATTACTCCCTTTTATGGAAAATGATGTCTTTCCGTTATGTTTCTTGGTTCAAAACGTGTTCCACGTTCTCTCCATATCGTTACCCACCGAGAATCACTACTCAGACTAAACCAGGACTCATGACTGAACATCACATTGGCCCACTCTCCTACACTCCAATGTTGATGTTTCAAACTCCAGTTCAAACGAGCGCGTTTATGCCCAGTCATGAAGAGAATGCAAACTGCTGGTCTTCTGGCATACAGACCAGCATGATTAAGTCTCCTATTAGCAGTTTGTCGCGAAATTCGTATTCCTGTGACGACTGCGAGCGCCGAACCCAGTGCTCTGGCAGTACTGCCCCTCTGTAGTCGCTCACTTATTACCAGATATCGGTCTTGGCGAGGGTTGTGACTCTTTGTCGACCTTATACGGGTTGTCGGGTAACATCACCCGTTCTTTGAAACCTCTGTCACAGTCTTGAGATCACAGAATTTTCACACACATTCCACATCCAGAATTCGAGGCACTTCGGTTTGTGATCGTGAGGATTCCAGCATTCCAACGATTCTTCCTTTCGTAAACATGTCCAAATGGTGTCTTTGTGCCATCATTCACCTTGTTTGATTGTTAAAAACGTTCCTTCGCACAGCAGTTGCGAGAAATTTGTCTGAACGGCCTCTGCTGTGTGAATTGGTTTCTCCGCGTTCTGACACACATTGGTACCGGTATTTCACGCAGGATGGAGTCGACTGAAAAGTTTTGCATAAACCCAATGTTTCTTCTTCACCCAATTAATATCCGCAAGAAATTTGGAATTATTTTACGATTATTTACTCCATGCTTTTCGCATTTTACGATTTATGCTTAACTTTTGGACACCAGTGTATGTTATAAACGTCAGGTAATATGGAGTACCGAGATTTTGGCTCGGTTTGTAGTTGTTAGTGCAAGAGAAAACTTTGAAGTACTAAAGAAAGACTCTCATAATGCATTGTCATGAGAGTTGACCACCAGCTGTCGTCGTACCACTCGCTACAGAACAAAGTGTGTGTTTTTCTCTTTTTCAAATGTTTTTGCTAGTAAGTTATAAAATACTTTAACCTTCTACTACACATGTGGCATGAACATTAAAGTTAAGCATAATGCACACAAATGAATATCAAACTTTCAACATTTGCAACTCTATTTTCTTCACGCTTCCTCTTCACACAATGACGATGTATTGAGTGCAATAATAATGTACTTTGACGCTACAATACGCGATTTTATCATAAGCCATACGTATTATCAATTTAACTACTAAACTTTGCATGTAATTTTGTATATGACAAGCCCATGGGTGTCAATAAAAATCATTAAATGTGTTGTTAACTTCGTATTGAGACATTAGCTTTCAACATTTCGTTAAATACTGATACATTTTTAACTATATAACATCAGTGTAAATGTGTATTTATTTTTTTTATTAAGTCAGAATGTATTTTTGTTTTTCTTCCTTACAGTAAATGTGTAACATATTATGCATGTCATAGGCAGACCTTGAGTTAATAAAAACTGCTATCAGGACCTTCCAGAATGTGCTTGACAAATTGGCTCAAGAGGGCAACATGATGGTTAGTAAATCTGGAGCTTCTAACACCTGCCTGCTTGTCCGCAAGTAATCCGCTAGTTTCAGGGCAGTAGTTAAGACTACTTACAATGATTTTCTCCATAGCCTTCCCTGCAATACCAATAAGCGGTATTTGTATATAGTTACAGGAAATATTGGGACCCCTGTCCATCTTATGTATTTATATAATGATAGAGGTTCGCCATTCAGCTGGTATACTAACAGTGTTCAAAATTAGACTGTAAAAAAAACCTAAACAATATTGGGAAACTAAGTGCCATAATTTCAATTTACTTTACAATTGATTTTGATTTGTTTAATATTGAAGATTTTACTTCGAGCTGTACCAGAATAAACTGGTGACGGACCTCACAATTATAAGTAAGAAGGAAGAAAGAAGCCCGAGGACTGGCTCTACATTCCCCAAACTTGCACAGCACGCCCGTAGAAGGAGTTGGTTAAGCTATAGGCATAAAGTACTTCAATCTTTCTGCATGATAAGGACTTCAGTGGCACCAGGACACGATTCGGCAGATAAACCGATGCCGACTAAGACTCTACCTGTTTAAAGGTAGGTGATAAGCATTTTATTCAAATAAGCCTTAAAATATATTACAAAAATTCCATATTTAAGTTTCCAGAGAAAGTTCAGGACAAGGACCGAAGAGACATGTCTAATCAGATATCCATGAAGGAAAGTACATGTTGAAAAACTTTGTACACAAAGCACTAATTTAGAAAATGGATTATGAAAAAAAATTAATACTATTCTTAACCTTTAAAATTCAGTTTTTCAACATACTTTCACATACACTGTAAATGGAACTGGTTGTAGTAAAGGATATGCATGCTTTATTACACCCAGATGATAACTGGGTTTCGTAAAGCTACACATCCTGTCACTGAACGAAAAATTTATGGTATTTCAGTTTAGATGCAGAATATGTAAATAATTAGAGGTAAAGATTTGTTTTCATAAGGAAGGAAACGAAACAGCAGTCTAGTATAGGAAAAAATCGGATAAATTCAGCAATATATGCAAGAGATTTCGAATAAGTGAATTAACTATATCTGCGCTTAAGAAAAAATAAAATGAAAATTGTTTACAAACACAATTTGTCTTGAATTATATCCTCCCCTTAGATTATCATTTCCCCGTCTACCGTTAAAGGTTTTTTGGCGTGTAGGCGGATTAGAGAATTCAAGAGACAGAGTTACAAATCACTATATTTATTTATGCTTATTAATCAAAGGAAGGCTACAACCATACGATTCAAATTTAAGAAAAATAAAACACAGTGGAGTATGAGAAGGAGTTACTACTGGCGAACTACGGAATCGGGACTGAATCCACGAAAGATCAACACGTAGAACTAGTGCTAAAGCACGTACACGTATTCTCTAATTTATAAATCACTAACCTTATCCTTATAACATCGGCGGTTCCTTCGTGGTGATGAGTTTATTACTGACTGGATGCGATGATAGCTAAGGATCCACATTCGGTTTTCCAATTTCAATCTTCAGTTCTCTGGCGTAGCTCGTCGCGTAACTGATAACTAATACTGTCAACAACTGCGTGTTGATTTTCTGATGTTTCAATTCATGTGACTTCAAAAATATAACTCTTCACTTTACTACACTTTAACTCGACAAACCCGAACTTATATAATATTTCTCATTTGCATAAATCACGCTTTGGCTCCTGGTGGAGATTGGTTGAAATAAATAAAACTTTAAAGAAATATTGAGGAGGTTAGCGAAAACCGTACAGATCCATCACAAATTGACATTATTACATTGATTTTCCTCCGGAAATCATAGAATATTTTTGTGTTATTTTTCTGAATACAAGATACACATCACTTTGCACAGATCTTTCCCAGAGAAATCTTTAAATTTTAAAGTAAATTGTGCAGTGTGTGTTAAACAAATAAAAAATTTTATATTAATATAAACTTTTGTAATGGACGTATTAAGAGAAAAGGTTAACTTAATGAAAATAAACGTCTCAAGAAGAAAATAAATTAAATGATATATATTGCTTCTTACTGCCTCTCTATGAAAGCATAAAAAAGTGTAATTTGTATGTCCCCGATCGTGCTATACCGTTGAGTAAAGAATAAAGAAAAAACAAGAACAGATGCATAAATGCTTTCAAATCGGTTAATGTTTGTATTTATAATACCGGAGTAAAGCCAAAAAATGTCAAATGTCTCATCACAAGTGAACTGGTTCTTTTTGAACTTTTTTAAATTAGTTTGAGGTCTAAGTTCCCAAAGTGTTTTCTACGAATTTCTGGGATCCTAGTGGTTGGAACAGGACTGGGTAGAAAACTAAAATTAACAGCGACACCTTGGAAAAAGTGAGAAAATATCCCAAAAGTTACATGGTCTTTAAATTATGCATAATTTAATAATTTGAAAGTTAATATAAGTAGTAATGAATTTACGTGTTAACTATTTAGAGTTAAGATAAAAAACTTAACAATATTTTTATACGTACTAGAGTATAAGTAATAATGTTAGTCGCACGGTAGAAATCAGGCCGAATGCTAGTGGGGTCATACGCGTTGCTACATGTAATAACCTATCTAAAATATGACAGTACAAAAGTAACGACAGTTTAAAATTCGTATGTACATGATACCGATAATAGAGTAAATGCAACAATCTTTCTTAATTTTGAACCAAAAAAAAAAGACTAAAAAAACTGGTCATATCACTGGTTCACCCCTCTCATTAAAAAGAAGTGTTCCAATGTTTTAATGTCCAAGCTATAATTTGAATAAATACTGCAATGTAAGGATCTAAACAATTTTAACTGATCCAATACAATTGATAGACTTTTTATTTAAAATTATATTTGAAAAGTATAAATCAAGCGGAAGTTCAGAGCAAAGTTAAAACGTTTATTCTTGTTCAGCTCTCCATGAAAGAGTCTAAACGTTTTTTACCTGTACTAAATATAACAAATGTAGAATGTTTGTGATAAAAAATTAAACAGTATATTTTTAACTTTTAAAAATTTCGGCTTAACTTTCTTCTTTATACTTTCGAAATAGGACAAACTAAAATAGCAAAATCTAGGTCCTGCGACACTCTCATTCACCGATTGAAAGCTTACTGAATCATAAATTACTCGAGAAATTGTTTAAAGGGTGCTCTGAACGTTCTTCCAGCGCTACGTTTAAGCGATGGTTAGTTTCACAATTGACCTCGTATTTTTAGATAAAGAATAAAACTGTACTTAAGGGTAGCAATAAGTTTTTAGACAGAAATGAAAATAAATGAAACTTTACGATTAATTCATCATCATCGATTAATTCAAAAATTGCAATATTATGAGAAAAAATTGCTATATATTTCTCCACTTAAGATATTTAAATGATCATTGTTTGCAGCAGAAACTGGGAAAATGTCTTTTTATTTTAATTGGAAATCAAACTATATTTAGAGATTGTAAATTTCCATAATAAGTTGCACAGCATTATTCAATATAAACTGCTGTATGTAAAAAATGTAACAATATGAAAGAATCATCAGAATGAAATGAAATAAACTGCAAACATTATTTGTATTAGTAAGAATAAATGACAAAATTTTCAAAGCAAAAAAACCGTATTGAGTGTCCCAAACCGTTATTTGGTGTAGCCACCATTCGCTGTAATATGTCCGGAAATACGACGTGGTATGGAGTCAAACAGATTTTGAATGTTTGCTTGTGGAAGAGAATTCCATATTGAAGCAAAAGTGTGTCTTTTGACTCTGCAAAACGCGGATTACGAGTAAGACGCTGACCATCTAAGTCCCACATGTACTATATTGGCATCATATCCGGCAATTAAGCAGACCAAGGAAGCAGTTGCAGGTTTTGGGTTGAACAGAAGACTCGAACAGCCTTTACAACATGCTGTCGTGCATTATCCTACTAAAGGGTAACTCCAGAGATGCCCTGAAGGAAGGTAACGACATTGGGCCATAGAACTTCACGGACGTACCTGTTGCTATAGAGATTGCTCTGAATTCAATGCAAATTAGATCGTCCATGATACGAAATTGCACCCAAAACATTAACTCAGAATGTTAGACCAATATTTCGTTCAATAACACACTCTGGAAGTAAGTGTTCACCGGCATAGCATGTAATGAGAATGCCGCCATCATGGTCTCACAATTAGAAAAAAAAAAACTAAAATTTTTTTTGTTAAATATTATTAAATAACAACAAAGTATAATTTTTCTGTTGTTTGAATAATAATCTATATTTAAGACGAAGACACAGCAGTAAACGGATTCAAAGCGAAAGGTATATAGGCTCTCAACTGAAATGTCTTCAGCTTTGGAGATTATATAGCTTCCACATTCCCTGTTTCTAGGTATCAGAACATGACCACGAAATGATCATTTTCCATATTTGTCTCTCTTCAAGCTGTAATTTACCTCAGTTCTGATCTTCCGAACCGTGTGATGGTTGTCCTTAAAACGTCCAAGTCCACAAACTTTGTCCTTCCCCTAGAGATATCACCAGCAACATTTAAAAAAAAGGACTATAGAGGCAGGATAGATGGATCTTCTATAATAATATATTCCCATATAAAAAAGCGTGAGATTATAAACTAAAAGTAAAGTACCGAAAGAAGCAACCAGAGGCTCCAAAACAACATTTAAAGACCCTTTGTTAAGTATATAAACTTAAACCTACAATATATGATTCCGGTATTAGGAACAGTGAATCAGCCCATTCTAAAATATGATGTGTAATTTTTTATCTTTACTTTAATTGTTAAAACTTAAATTCATTACTAACTTATTTTAACTTTCAAATAGTTAAATTAGGTAAATTTTGAAGTCCATATAATTTTTAGCAGATTTTCTTTTTCCAAAGTGTCGTAATTAGTTTTAATTTTCTATTCAGTAATGTATCAATCACTAGGATCCCAGGAATTCGTAGAAAATACTTTGGGAACTTACCCATCAAACTAATTTAGGATAGAAAAGATCATCAAAAAGAATCTGTTCATTTGTGATGATCCATACAGCATTTTTTGGCTTTACTCCGGTATTATAAATATAAACATTCGCCGATTTGAAAGCATTTATGCATCTGTTCTTTTTTTTTCACTCAACGGTATAGCAAGTTCGGGTACATATAATTTACACCTTTTTATGCTGTCATAGAGAGCCACCCCTCGAAGCTTGAATTTATTACTAGATCTCACGGGATTTCTATTACCGATAAAGGTCCACCGGTGTCATCTTGACATCGTGATATAAAATATAAAAAGTAAATGTTTTATCTAAATGTTGGCAGGACTATTGTTCAGTAGGTTTAAGTTTTAAGACTTTTTTAATATTATTTCAATTAATTATCATATATTTTGACCCTTTATATCATAAAAACTGACTTTGATGTTATATTTCACGAGGCATGTTCAAAGATTGCTTTATCTCAAAACATTTCGCGTCTCAAATCTGCCAGGAACATAAATATTATGCGGTATGTATTCTATGTCATTCCTACCAACATATATAGATCAGGATTTAAATAAATATTTTCAATGACATCTACACTTAATTCAGATTCGCAAATCATTTTCCTTCAATCTTATGTCTTCAATGGTATCAAAATTCGAGCCAATTAATTTTTAGAAAGCAATTACAAGAAATAAGCAATTTCATCAGAGGTTAGACCTTTTTTAAGAGACATCGTTTCATGGTGTCTGCCCTGCTATAATTTCGAAAATTGAATTGAATTTGTTTTATGAGCAAATACTTTTTCACGAAACACATAGAAAGAATATTTTTTTATAATTGATTCATTTCCACTGTGAACTCAATAACACTGCATTTAATGTCGAAAAAATTTGCGATAGATATTTGGAAAGTTTTTATTGGACAATAGTTGGATAACAGGGAAATAAAAGTGGACAATAGTTGTTATACGTAAGCTTTTTATTGTGATAAATTGCATTGGTATCGAAATGACACCAGCGGACGTTCTGGGTACATTTAGTTGGAATATCACTCCAAATTAACCTAGAACCACAAAACATTTTCTGTGTAATGACCAAAGAAAATGATGAAAAGTCACCAAAGTTTTTTTAATTCCCTGTAAAAGAGAAAAAGGAGAATAAAGTAAACACGCTACAGTATCAAATTGACTCCGATGGACGTTCTGGTGTCAATCTGATACAGGAGACAAAATGAGGTATTAAGCCTAAATAAATTTAACGTGCTTAGCCCTTCTACAAGGCGAATTTTCAACAGCTCACAGTCAATTCAAAAAATCAAATTTTAATGGAATCTTTTCTCCAACAATAGAATTTTTAGAGAATATTTTTATTGTATAGTTATCAGTAATTTTTTTTTAATTTTAATTTTATTTTGAGAAAGATACAGTTGATTTTGTAAAACGTTTGAAATGTTGATTAAAATTTTTTGTCAGAAATCTTTTTTTATATTCAGGTTAATATAGAAGATTTAAATCTATAGCTAGGAAGATATTTACCACCATAAAATGTTCCTTAAACGCAATATTTTGTAACGTTAGGAATCCAGGGATGTCAAGTAATTTTTTGTTTCTTCTTATTTTAAAAAAGAGTCATAAATTGGCGCCGATTTATTGAACAAAAGTGTTGTAAAGAACTCTTTAATGATATACATCTACCTGAATTATATATTATATTAAAATAAATAACGTGTGTATTTTTTTAAATTTATGGTCGGTAGAAAAATGTCCTGTTTCTAAATCTTCGATAAAACAATGAAGAGTTCACTAAATTTTTAATGGCCTTTGTTCCGGAAGACTCTATATAAAATAATATAGTTTTTCGTATAATATTAATTCTATTTTCTAATACATCTGAAAATCTAGGTGAGACATATATTTTTTTATCGATTGTGTGTGTAGAATAATAAAATCACGCATTTTCAGACCTCGGGCTTTTATATTTTAATTTAATATTTGTGCTTTTCAAATAATAAATCTTCACAACTTCAGGAAACAATTATTCAATATCATTCTAATAAGTATTTATAATATATAATTTAGTCCTTAAGTCCTTTAAGCTGGCTTCTTTCGAATGAAAAGAGCGACCGAAAGTTTCGAGCAGGGTTTCTCATCCAGTTTTAACGT
>BMAO01000507.1:0-31672 GCA_019973975.1 Trichonephila clavata
GAAAGTGAGCGGGTGATTTTAAAATTCACCCTGTTTGCCTATTCGAAAATTTTTGGTGAAGGACCTCGAAATTTTCAACCATTCTCAAGTGACGAGGACGACAACTGAGCATTCACCCATCTTTTAGAATTACCACATCACACCAAAGCAAGAACAAATTTCGAAAAAGGGAGTTTTTATGACATAGTTAAAGAAATCACTCACATCGCGCGCATACACACACACACACAAGTGTTATCGGCCTGAAGGAAACACGAAATTTCCATGGGGATGAAATTATTCACTTAGGAAAAGGAAAGAATTGGAATGTGAGTGGGTGATTTTTAAATTCGAACTGTTTGCCTATTCAAGGGTTTTTGGTGACGGACCTCGAAATTTTCAACCATGTTCAAGTGACGAGGACGACACCTGAGCATTCACCCATTTTTTAGAATTACCACATCACACCAACGCAAGAACAAATTTCGAAAAAGGGAGTTTTTATGACATAGTTAAAGAAATCACTCGCATCGCACGCATACACACACACACACACAAGTGCTATCGGCCTGAGGGAAACACGAAATTTCCATGGGGATGAAGTTATTCACTCGGTAAAACGAAAGAATTGGAAAGTGATGGGGTGATTTTTAAATTCGCACTGTTTGCCTATTCGAGGGTTTTTGGTGACGGACCTCGAAATTTTCAACCATGCTCAATTAACGAGGACGACACATGAGCTTTCACCCATCTTTAATAATTACCACACCACACCAACGCAAGAACAAATTTTGAAAAAGGGAGTTTTTATGACATTGTTAAAGAAATCACTCACATCGCACACACACACACAAGTGCTATCGGCCTGAGGGAAACACGAAATTTCCATGAGGGTGAAGTTATTCACTCGGTAAAAGCCCGTGCAACACCGGGCTAAGCGGAGATTAAAGAAACAAAGAAATCAAAGTAATTTCGGAAAATAATATTGGAAGTGCTGAATTTGTGAAGTTGAGTGAATGCTAACGTCCCACTGTTCAGAAACACGAGGCCTTTTGGGGACGGTCCGCGTAATTTTGAACCATGGTCCTGTGACGCGGACGACACCTGAGCTGGCACCCCCCTCTCATAACTACCACACCACACCACGGGAGGACGTTTGAGCTCTTGACATAATTTACGTGCATCCCGCCCATACACGGAGGGTCTTCAGTTTTACTAGGATCGAGAATTTGTGAAGAGAAGGGAAAATGTTAAGCAACAAAGCCATGACACGCACTCACGGGTCATGCACTCACATCGTACGCGTCAAACCCACACCAAAGTGTTGGCATTAGAATAAAAGGATTAAATTAACATGGGGATTAAGTTATACCCTCGGTGTAAGGCCTTGCAACGCCGGGCTTAGAGGAGAGGCAAAAACGTAGAAGCCAAAGTTACTTCGAAAAAGAATATTGGTCATGCTGATTTTGTGAAGAGAATGGAAAATTTTTCTAAAAGTAGAGAAAGCCCGTGCAACGCTGGGCCATGAAAGCTAGGCTATACTATTAAAATCCGAAGGTAAACAAACGTATCTATATATGTGCGTCTATCTCCTCACGAACCGCACCGCGCAGAAACTCGCGGAAGGTAAGAAAATATTGGAAATTTTCCGGAGAAATCATATTGCACATTTGTATTCCGATATTGCAATTAGTTAAAAAGATATTAATTAAAAACCTAAAAAAACCCGTTTTTTTTCGTGCAAATTTTGATTCGACTCCATTGTTGCAACAATGTTATTGTTACAACAGTGACAAAAGCAGGCGTCGAAAATCGGTTTTCAGCCAAACGTGGAATTTCATGACGTTGCTTTGTTGTCTGTATTAACTTACTCTGTTTAAAAAATAAATGCTTTTAAAGTGCGATTAACTTGAAATGTTTTATTAAAATCTCAAATCCTAAGATATGTTTTACATTTTTTACAAATTCCTCTGCATTTCTTCGATTAAATTTTTTTTTTAAAAAAAGAAAAAAGTTATGATTGTTTTTAAAGAAGATTGGTAAATTGTATATATATTTCTATACGATGCTAAGTTAGATTGAGATGAGATATTGTAAAAGTTTTTCCAAAAATTTAGGAAATATCGAAATTTTGAAAATGGTTTCTACTTTTATGCTTTTTTCCACATAAAATATTTCCATTTCAAAGAGCCATCAAAATACAACGAAAAAAATTGCTAAAGTCACCAAATGCCAGTAACCTACGACAGAATTGCTCAGTTTGTGCGTATGTGTGTGAGTCTTATGGAACATGCCAGAAAGACTGCTTTCTGACACACACAACAGATAGTTTTATTTATTTAAAAAAAAATTCAGTGTGAAAGACATTAAAAATATAAAAAATGCTAAAATGCTTTTTACAGTATTATTTTCATTTTGAATGTTTTTTATGCTCCCGTACTTCTTTTTTATAGTTACATATTTTTAATCAAATAACCAAACATCCAGAAATAGGCAGTAATTTTTCATTCTTTATTTAATAAAAACGGATATAAATTTATATATTTCTTAAAAAAAACTAAATTGGTATTGATTTGTATTATTTATTACAAAATTAATTATTTAATAATAATATCGTACATTATCTGTTTTCTGGTTGATAAAAATAGATTTGTTTTGGAAATTAAAAATCGAAAATAGAAATATAAAGAAAGATCTTATCACTGAGAGAAAAAAAGACTGAAAAAGAGTTTTATACACGAAAAAGCCTGTATAAAAGCCGGACTAAGCTGAGTTAAAAGAAATCTGTATGTAAAGGAAAAGAAATCGAAGACATTTCAGAAAGAAGATAATTTTGATGACATTAAATATAGAAGTCCTTCACATCACCCATGCACCCTCACCCAGAAGTGCTGGCATCAAGAAGGAAAAAGGAAATTTCCATTGGGATGAAGTTATACTCCTGGAAAAAATCCGTGCAACGCCAGGGAAAACAGACCCGTCTGACGGGACAAAGATATGGAAGAAATTGCGAAAAGGGGAATTTTAATGACAAAATATAGAAATCACACACAACCCAGGACGTAATGACATCAAGATGTGAAGACGAAATTTCTATTGGCAAAAAATTATACACTCGCAAAAGCCCGTTCAGGGTCGGGCCATGCAGCCACAACATATGATACAACTAGCTTTCATGGCCCGGCGTTGCACGGGGTTTCTCTACTTTTATAAATTTTCCGTTCTCTTCACAAAATCAGCATGACCAATATTCTTTTTCGAAGTAACTTTGGCTTCTATGTTTTTCATCTCCTCTAAGCCCGGCGTTGCACGGGCTTATACCGAAGGTATAACTTAATCCCCCATGTTAATTTCCTTCTTTTATTCTAACGCAACACTTTGGTGTGGGTTTGACGTGAACGACGTGAGTGCATGACCCGTGAGTGCGTGTCATGGCTTTGTTGCTTAACATTGTCCATTCTCTTCACAAATTCTCGATCCTAGTACCACTGAAGACCCTCCGTGTAGGGGCGGGATGCACGTAAAATCTGTCGAGAGCACAAACGTCCTCCCGTTGGTGTGGTGGTGTAGTTAGGAGAGGGGGTGCCAGCTCAGGTGTCGTCCGCGTCACTTGCCCAAGGTTCAAAATTACGCGGACCGTCCCCAAAAGGCCTCGTGTTGCTGAACAGTGGGACGTTAATATTCACTCAACTTCACAAATTCAGCACTTCCAATATTATTTTACGAAATTACTTTGATTTCTTTGTTTCTTTCCTCTCCGATTAGCCCGGCGTTGCATGGGCTTTTACCGAGCGAATAACTTCACCCTCATGGAAAATTCGTGTTTCCCTCAGGCCGATAGCACTTGTGTGTGTGTGTGCGATGTGAGTGATTTCTTTAACAATGTCATATATAAAAACTCCCTTTTTCAAAATTTATTCTTGCGTTGGTGTGGTGTAGTAATTATTAAAGATGGGTGAAAGCTCATGTGTCGTCCTCGTCACTTGAGCATGGTTGGAAATTTCGAGGTCCGTCACCAAAAACCCTCGAATAGGCAAACAGGGCGAATTTAAATATCACCCACTCACTTTCCAATTCTTTCGTTTTAACCGAGTGATTAACTTCATCCCATGGAAATTTGGTGTTTCCCTCAGGCCGATAGCACTTGTGTGTGTGTATGCGCGCGATGTGTGTGATTTCTTTAACTATGTCATAAAAACTCCTTTTTTCGAAATTTGTTCTTGCGTTGGTGTGGTGTGGTAATTATTAACGATGGGTGAAAGCTCAGGTGTCGTCCTCGTCATTGAGAATTGTTGAAAATTTCGAGGTCCGTCACCAAAATTTTCGAATAGGCAAACAGGGTAAATTTTAAAATCACCCACTCACTTTCCAATTCTTTCGTTGCATTTTTTTAGGCCCCGGAAACGAAAATGTAGCTTTTTTAAAAATAGTTGTATGTTGAAAAAAGACAGAGAAGTAGAAATTTTTAAAATTACAAAATTTTACTACTATTTTAAATCTTGAAGTAAAATTGTGAGGATTTTTTGAAATGTTCGACACACGGAAAAATAGTTTCATGCAATTATCTTTACGAATGAAGAATTTATTAAATGATTGATTTAAGTATTTTGAGTGTTTTATTAAAATTCGTTCAAATAAGTTTTCGGCTTTATTTTTTAAATCACTGATTCTGAAAGTTTTAAAAATCATTTTTATTTAAACGTAACGATATTGATTCATATGAGAAAAAAAATCAGAAAATATGCAAAACATCATTGTTTTGTTAAAAAAAAAGTTGTTTTTTTCATTAAAATTCTTTAAAGAAATATAGTTTTTAACATTTTATTTTTTTAATCATTGATTCTAAATGATCAATGACTTTTTTAAAAATCATTTTCATTTAAATGCATCGATATTTATTCATTTTAGAAGAAATCATAAAATAGCCAAAGTATTATTATTTTAAAAAAAATCCGAATCGTGACAAATAAATGATGTTTGGTATTTAATTTATTCAATCACTGATATTAAAAGAGCAAAGTATGAATCTTTTTAGTTCAGCTGGTTTACTTATCTTTGTTATAAGAAATCCTTATAAGTAACGATTGAAAAATCTTACACTATTAAAATTCGAAGGTAAACAAACGTATCTATCTATCTATCTATGTATGTATGTGCGTCTATCTTCTCACGAACCGCACCACGCAGAAAGTCGCGGAAGGTACCAAAAGATCGGGAATTTTCCGGGGAAGCCGTATTGCCCATTTATATTCCGATATTGTAATTAGTTAAAAAGATATTAATTAAAAACCTTAAAACGCCTAATTGTTTTACTCCTGCCGGTTGTTTACTTGGCGGAACTTCCCTTCCGTTTCGGCCGAGCGGTAATCTTACGTTTTCCACCATATTAAAATTGTCATCTAATTTTCGGTGTCGAAATTAGACAAAAAATAATTACAGAATCGGAAAGATCATTTATTTCGCCACGACACGGTATAATTTTTTTTGTAAAATAACGATATTTTCTATTTTTTTTCGAATTTTTTAAAATAGTGTTAAAACTGATGCGTTTTTATGAAAATTATTTCTAAATCATTGGGTATGAATTACTTTTCGTGTTATTAAATCGATATTCTACACTAATTAACTTCAAGCCTTTTTCTTTTAGATCCATTCATTTAAAAAATAAAATTCCCCAAACTTTTTTTTAAAGAATTTTTAAAAAGTAGTCTTAATTTTTACTTCACATTGAATAACTTCGTCATTTATGAAGATAATCTCACAAAACCTTTTTTCCGTGTGTACAGTAATATTATCCGTAACATATACGAAGATTGAAAAAATTGCTTCAAAATTACGGATTTTAAAAAAAAAATTGTGATTTTCGTAAACTTATGTTTTTCTGAGAAATAAATTAAAAAGTAGTAATTTGTACATTTTTTATTTCAAAGTACGTTATTTTTGCAAATAGTTGGTGATGTTTGAGAGCATTAACGTAAAAATTATGCCCTTAAAATGAAGGTAATGATTTTTAAAATAATTAAAATACGCGATTTTACATTTAGCCAAACATTGGCGTCGAAAATTAGCTTTGCGCCAAAGACTTCTGACATGTTTCGCCTTCGACCGCATCTAACTCAAGGGTTACACTAAAAAAATTCTGCCTTAAACAGGGGGAAATCAGTAACTTTGGCGAGTAAAAAAAAATGCGAGTGAAAAAATTACTTTTTCGTCCTCCCATTCATTATTGTAGCCTATTTTCATTTTTCGCTACGGGTCCCGGTAGCACAATCGGTTAGCGCTTCGCTTCATTTACACCGTAAAGCAAATCGTGTCTCTGCGAGTTCGAATCGGCGATGATCTCTTTTTTTTCATTTCTGCTAATTTTTCCCACGTAAATTAATTTTACTAATAAATACTTATTTTAACATGATCCTCTGTTATTTTAATGTACTTTTCTTTTTTTTTTTTTTTTTGCCTTCTAAAAGGTTTTTTTCTGATTTTTAATCATTCAAAGTAATTTCTATCTTTTTCAACAATTCGATTTTGTTCATTTCTGCTTATTTTTCCCACCCGTAAATTAATTCTCTCTTCTTCAATGATTGAATTCACTTGCTGCATCCCCACTGATCTGAAATTTACTTCATTTTCAGTGCTGCCATTATGTAAGCAAATGGTATGTCACAATTAATTGCTAAATGAGCATTTTTAATCAATTTTATTAAAAATAATTAATAAGTTAGTTTTGTATAATATAATTTTTTTCGCAGATACGTGTTTAAATAATTTTAACACAGAGTGGAATGAAAAACTATAAAATTAAAATTTAAAAAATTAAATGTTTTTATCAAATAGTATTTTTTTCTTTTTGAATGTTTTTTTCAGTGAATGTTAGCATATAACTAGGTTTTCCCCCAAAAGTGGATTTTTAACACTTATATATGTTTAATCAAACATCCAAATGTTTCAAGAGCTATCTGTAGAATTTTTTTATTAGTATTTATTGATAATGGATTTAAATTAATATATTTTTTAAAATTAAAATGCATTCAATGCATTTCTGAGATTCATTTAAAATATTTATCAGTATCGAAATTTTTGTTCTCTTTCATAAAACTTATAGTTTACTTTAAAATAATGCGTAATTGCATGAAACTTTTTTCCCCGTGTCGAATATTTCAAAAAATTCTCACAATTTTACTTCAAGAATTAAAATAGTAGTGAAATTTTGTTATTTGAAAAATTTATACTTTCTGTTCTTTTTTCAGCATACAACTATTTTTAAAAATGCTACAGTTTCGTTTCCGGGAAAAAACTATCTTTCTTTAAAGAATTTTATAGAAAAAAAACAACTTTTTTTTTTTTACAAAACAATGCTGTTTTGCATATTTTATGATTTTTTCTCATATGAATCAATATCGTTGCGTTTATATAAAAATGATTTTTAAAACTTTCTGAATCAGTGATTTAAAAAATAAAAAGCCGAAAACTTATTTGAACGAATTTTAATAAAACACTCAAAATACTTAAATCAATCATTTAATAAATTCTTCATTCGTAAAGATAATTGCATGAAACTATTTTTCCGTGTGTCGAACATTTCAAAAAATCCTCACAATTTTACTTCAAGATTTAAAATAGTAGTGAAATTTTGTAATTTTAAAAATTTCTACTTCTCTGTCTTTTTTCAACATACAACTATTTTTAAAAAAGCTACATTTCGTTTCCGGGGCCTAAAAAATTGCAACGAAAGAATTGAAATGTGAGGGATTTTTAAAAAGTCGCACTGTTCACCTACTCCAGAGTTTTTTGGCGACGGACTTCGAAATTTTCAATTTAAAACTTTTAGAATCAGTGATTTTAAAAAAAAGCCAAAAACTTTTTTGAACAAATTTTAATAAAACACTCAAAATACTTAAATCAATCATTTAATAATTTCTTCTTTTATAAAGGTAATTGCATGAAACTTTTTCCCCCGAGTCGAATATTTCAATAAATCCTCACAATTTTACTCCAAGAATTAAAATAGTAGTGAAATTTTGTAATTTGAAAAATTTATACTTTCTGTCTTTTTTTCAGCATACAACTATTTTTAAAAAAACTACATTTTCGTTTCCGGGAAATAAAAAATTGCAACGAAAGAATTGGAAAGTGAGTGGGTGATTTTAAAATTCACCCTGTTTGCCTATTCAAGGGTTTTTGGTGACGGACCTCGAAATTTTCAACCATGCTCAAGTGACGAGGACGACACCTGAGCATTCACCCATCTTTAAGAATTACCACACCACACCAACGCAAGAACAAATTTCGAAAAAGGGAGTTTTTATGACATAGTTAAAGAAATCACTCACATCGCGCGCATACACACACACAAGTGCTATCGGCCTGAGGGAAACACGAAATTTCCATGGGGATGAAATTATTCACTCAGGAAAAGGAAAGAATTGGAAAGTGAGTGGGTGATTTTTAAATTCGCACTGTTTGCCTATTCAAGGGTTTTTGGTGACGGACCTCGATATTTTCAACCATGCTCAAGTGGCGAGGACGACACCTGAGCATTCACCCATCTTTAATAATTACCACACCACACCAACGCAAGAACAAATTTCGAAAAAGGGAGTTTTTATGACATTGTTAAAGAAATCACTCACATCGCACGCACACACACAAGTGCTATCGGCCTGAGGGAAACACGAAATTTCCATGAGGGTGAAGTTATTCACTCGGTAAAAGCCCGTGCAACGCCGGGCTAAGCAGAGAGGAAAGAAACAAAGAAATCAAAGTAATTTCGAAAAATAATATTGGAAGTGTAGAATTTGTGAAGAGAAGGGAAAATGTTAAGCGGCAAAGCCATGACAAGCACTCACGGGCCATGCACTCACATCGTACGCGTCCAAACCACACAAAAGTGTTGGCGTCAGAAAGAAAGGAGGAAATTAACATGGGGATTAAGTTATACTCTCGGTATAACTTAATCCCCATGTTAATTTCACATATGCACATATGTATGCACTCGGTAAAAGCCCGTGCAACGCCGGGCCATGAAAGCTAGTTGTCTTAGAAAATTTGAGTAGCATTGTTTACTCTGCAAGCGTTCAAAGTAAATGATGAAAACTTCCTAAAAATCTTTTTTTAAAAGAATCTTCATGAATAAAATATTTTTTGTTATTTCCCCTTATACATTTTGAATCTATGTTATTTTCCTTTTTGAATTGTTGCAGATCTCAACGCAAATCAAGGGCTATGAAGACTTTCGACTATTCTTCCTGTCTCTCAACCTTGCCTTCCTTCCCCTTCTTCTGGCCGCGGGGATCTGTTATGGAGTGAGGGACCTCATCACTGTAGAAGCCGCTAAGGTAATACCATCATTTGACCCCTCTGGTAGCGCTCTTGGTTCATTACTTTCCTGCAAGCCTTCAGATTCGTTAGTGTTAATTGTAATTTAATATCACTTTTAAAATTCCAGAGGAACAAAATAAATAAATAAAATAGTGTTATAAATAACAGAAAGGAGAGATTCGACTGTTCTTTTTGAAGAAGACAAGTTTTGTTTAACCTAAGAAAACGCGTGCCATGAATTATAACACGAGAACATGCGTAGGATGTGTTGACACCCCAAGCCTAATGAATGGCATAAATCAAAATATATTGTTAAAATTTTATTAAATGATGCGATTAATGATACTTGCAATCTTTGTTATGTAAAATGGCATGTTAAATGGCAGTTTAGGGGGGGGGGTTAAAAAACTAAGTAATAACAAATAATTTTAAAGTGCGTTCTTTTAGGAATACTCTATAGGAAATAACTAAACTCTGTTTGGACAATGTATCTTGCTCAGTATTAAATGCTATTATAATTTACATTTGTATTACTGAGTATAACTATTTGGAGTGTTGAAACACAACGGCGCATCTTCCCAGTTTAATTTTTTTTAATAATCTGTACTTTCTTTGAGAAAATTTCTCATTGGACGAATATGAGGACAAAAGGAGCTTGAATATTTTAGATCTAATCTTGCGGCTTTCTTTAAAGCACTCTGTACACTTTTAATGGGCCCCTCCCATATAGGTCTAAAGGGTAGTGAGATAGCTGACATTTTCATCATGTTAAAGAAAATCCAGGGACCAAGTTCTAACATTTTTAAAACTAACTCTAGGTTTCACTTATATTATTATATTTTCAAAAATCGAAATTTTGTAATGTACAAGGGGTGATCAAATGAAAAGGTACGAAACGACACGGTGGGTACAAATATAGACTTTATTCAAAATATACACCATAGGCCTGAGCACAATGATCCCACTGATGAACAAGCCGCAGGATTCCTTGTTCCCAGAATTCCTGTGGCTGTGACGAGACCCAGTCCTTCACAGTGTCCTTGAGTACGTCGTCCGAGTTGAAGCGCTTTCCTTTCAGGTGTTTCTTTAGTGGACCAAACACATGGAAATCGCAGGGTGACATGTCCGGACTGTAGGACGGATGGTCCAACGTCTCCCATTGGAACTTGTCCAGTTCCATTTGTGTGACTCTGGAGACGTGTGGACGCGCGTTATCATGGAGCAGAACTACACCCTCCGTGAGCAGCCCCGGTCTTTTGTTCTTGATGGACCTGCGTAGGCGTTGGAGTGTCTCACAGTACACATCGGAGTTAATGCTTTTTCTGTGCTCGAGTAATTCTGTGCTCGCATCATTTGGACGCCGCTTTTTATAAGAGCCTTTGCTCTCTCCTGCGCATGCGGGCACCCGCGCATGATCCGATCCCAGTCAGAGTCTCCAATGGCATCCCGAGATGTCTCGCTACATTCTCCCTTGGCGGAATATGCAAATATTTAACTGTTTACTTTTTATGTCGTTTCGTACCTTTTCATTTGATCACCCCTTGTATTACCCTAATTTTATAAAAATGTTAACTTCAGTCTGTTTTGAATACGATTAACAAGTTCTATCATCTGCCATTCTAGTTGAATTGAAAATATATGTTAGAAATGCACATTATTTTAAAAATAAAATTCTCCTCGTAATTATAATTAAGTTGTAATTTGTAGGATTCATTTTTTTAATCATCATGACGCTCATGCGATTCTTCTTTCGAACTCTCAAAAGATGTGTTCATAAATCTAATTCAGATCCCCTCAAAAATATCAGAGAAAGTTCTCTAAATTGTTCGAATGATGCAAAGAAAGTAGTTTTCAATCTGAGAAATGAGCACCCCTTGAGGTTCGAGGTAAATTTCGGGATGAGCAAAAATAAAAATAAACTAAACACAAGTTTAATTTTTCCTGATATGTAATATTATTGTTCTGGCAAAATATTAACTATCAAATCAATTTTGTAAAGCTATTGTAAACATTCGTTTACCTTAGAATGGAGCCGGATCTGAAATGTATCCAATGTACATCTGCCATAAAAAAACATTATTTCAAAACGAGAGCGAATTTAGAGATTATTATCACTAAATAAAATTCCTTCTCACCTTTTTTTAAGAAATATCTGCGTTGTTTATGCATGACTATTTATTTTCCTCTGAAAATACAACCTCTGACAATAAAGTTCTATGAATAGTCTTGTAACATTAGCGTAAATTAAATATTAATGAGAGTTACCTTACTGTTCTTCGAAATAGTCACCTCCCCTATGCACCCCTGAGATCTGATATACATGTCCTGGAAACTTTGCAAGAAGTCTTCATGTGGGATGGAATTTAAAAGCCTCGTCACAGTTCGTTGGATGTCAGGAATATCGTCAAATCTCTTTCCTTTTAAAGCGACTTTGAGTCTTAGAAATAGGCAGAAGTCTGAAAGATTGAGGTCTGGAGAGTATGGAGGATGTTCAATTTGCTCCACCTCTTTTTGGCTAGGAACTGTTAGACGATATTGGTCGTGTGAAGGCATGAAAAAATCATAAACCTTGTTGCATGTACTGGGGTTGCACCCTGCATAGACGTTTCATGAAACGGGTCAAAGTTTAAATGTATCTTGCAGAATCCATCGTCATTCCCTCATGTAAAAATTCTTTGTGGATAATGCCTTGACTATCAAAAAAAGGTGATACTCACTTTCTCCATGTTTTCGTCACTGATGGAAGTCGCCTTTCTTCTGCTACAGAAGTTGTCAGAAACACTGTTCCAGCTTTCTCGGAAACGGGTGAACCACTCGTACACACATTTCATGGACAGTGTTTTTTTTATCTTTATAAACACGCCAAGTTTAAAACAAAACTTTAAATTGATCGTTTATTCTCCTGATCTTATCTAAGAATCAATGCATTAAAAAAGCATTTTGCAAAGCAAGTCTTACACGGAACACAAACGACGCTCGACTGAACAACGAGGGGGAGGGAGGGTCAGATGGTCAACACCTGCCGCTATGCATGTGCAGCGTTTTGTTTCACAAATCTTACCAGATCGGCCGTTCTGACCTCATTCACCGAACTTTATTGTCAGAGGTTGTAAAAGTTTTTAGGGAAATCAACGATTAGGTGAGAATGAGAAATTTCGAGATTTGGTTTAAGTGCATTTAAGTTGCCTAGCTTAACCATATGACTACGATTACCTAATATTAATCAAATTAGCTATGGTTAAAACAATTTTTCTACGATATATAGAGTTCCAACATACTTAAATGCATGTGTGATTTGCCGTATTGGATGGGTTGGGAATCTTATGAAGGTATATTAGAGATATTCTCTAGAATTTGTGTGGAGTACATCGACGAAATGAACCTTTAATGCAAGGGAGACACTTATGTTTCGCCAATAGATCTGTTCTATTTCCACCAGTTAGAATACCGATATTCTAATTTTTTTTTCTTTCTTTCAGATGGCACTTCAATCCTTCGTGATGTTTCTTATATTCATATCAGGAACTATCGGAATCCCCATGTATCTGGGAGCTGTGTGGGCCATGTACAGCTTCAGCTTACCAAAGGGCACCTACGTGGAAAACTTCGTGAGGTGAACTTATATTTTCCATCCAACTCTATTTTCCGTTACCCACCAAGAGACGAATAAAGTTATCGCACATTGGTTTATATAAAATCATCTAAAACTCTTCTGTTTTCGAATGAAATAGAGTTTCAAACTGAGTCAACTAGGATTTTCCGTGTCGCGGAATTCAGCTTATTTGTATTTCGGAATAAATTTGCTATTTAAAATAAATAAAAAAAATTGAAAGTAAACTAAAATGACGCAGGGTAAAATATTGTTGGCTGCTTATCGTTGTAGTTTGTTTATTGGTCTCTATAACCGGAGAAAAAGGTTATACGGGGAGAGTCAACACATAAAAAGAATCCATGATGACAATTTCTGAATAGATATGTAGGAATACAGAGTCGCAAGGGTTATAAAATATAGATGGTAAGGAAAACGTAATTGTTCATATCTATAACATCGTTGAAAATAGCTTATGGAATAATTGATTAGTTATCGAGCCTCAGTTACTTTTTATGGAGAGCCTCTGAAGGTCTTCGTATTACAAGAATCCCAATAACATTATTGAAATCCTCGCCGATCCAACAAGGTATACGAAATTGTATTGTATCCTATTTATACATTTTTTTGTACTATTTCCTGTCTATCTCGGAGGACTTATTGGGGAGTTTGATCCTCTCGAGCAAATGAAAATAAAATGAAAATATACGAGAAGTACATTGACTTCCAAGAGTTAAGGTGCAACGTATTTTTCGAAACTCAACATTAAAAAAAGGGCAGTGACAATAAAGTTCATAGTTTATGTGAATGATATTAAGGGAGGATAGTGAGGAAACTTGTGCCAAAAACGATAGTCAATACTTTTATTTTAAAGAAATGGACATATTTACATAGGAGTGGGGAAAAATGAGCAAAAATCAAACTTTCGAAATTTTGCGTGTGCATTTTGTACATGATTGTTGATCTTCAAGAGTTGTTGCTGCTTATATTAACAATATCCAAGAGAGTCTAGCAGTGTTTTGGAGAAGTCGTGTACCCAATTCATTAAGGTGACGGACAGTCAAATGAAGGGAAATAGTGTTGTCCCTAGTTATGCTGCTAGACATCTCAATGTGTCTTGCAGTGTCTTGCAATGTGTCTTGCAGCCACTGTCCAACGACAGTGGGATCAGTTTGAAACTGAAAATTCCGTGTCTATAAGACATTTCTAGGTTAACCAAAAGTTTCAACAATTACAGATGACGGTTCTCTTGCTCTTCCAACCCGAAAGAGGAAAAGCTACTTTAGCTCATAGAAAATCATTTTGTAACATTAAGAACAAGGATCTCTTCAACTACGGTGCGAAGACACCTTCCCAATAAAGGTCTTTAGACGAAATGACTAATTGCGTATGTCTGTTGAACCGATGACAAAAATGTGACCGATTACGTTAAGCAAGAGAAAACGTTTCAGGGACAAAACAGCATTGGACATCTGTACTCTTCACAGAAGATCCAGATTCACAATGAAGAGCTGTTTAAGGCGTCTGCTAATCTTTAAGGAACAACGCATCAGATACATGGCAGGATATCAGCAATCCAACATTTTTTAAAGACACAGCTACAGATGTGGTGAAATCATGGTACGATCAGGAATCGCTCTCTGTGGTCATACAGACTTATTTATTTACTTATTCAATGATCGTGCTTGGCTTCTTAAACATTTGACACCGAGCCTTGCAGTACTGACTGACGACGTCGTCAATCGGGTATTCATCGAGTCCAGTGCAGACGGACACCAACCATTTTGCCATGACCGTATTGTAGGCAGGCCACGTCAGCAGCCAGAGGAGGTAAACTCCCAAAAAGTCATGTCCGGTCGTCGGGAAAAAATGTGCAACAACCTCGGCTCTCACCAGGTGCCTCGGGATGGGACCTACAGTGTCCAGAGTTTCCCATATCTTTCCAAGGCTCATTATTTTTTGTGTCAAGGCAGTATGTCAATGTATGCGGATATAATGATCCTTGCTCTTCTGAGAGGCAAAGGTATTTCCGGTTGAGATGACCCTGCTCCCTGACGGCTTTTTGGTCGGCTCTCTCATTGCCAAGGATCCCAACATGACTTGGAACCCTCTGTAAGGTCACAGTCCTGCTATATGAAATGAGTTCCTCAACTTTATTTCGGCACTGCATTGTGTTAAGGCAGGTTGGTGTGTTACTGTTTAAACCTGAAATCGCAGTTTGGGAATCGATGAAGACAGTTTTTGCAGGAGCTAGTAATTTTGCTGTAGCTGCACAGACAGCTGTGACCTCACCATCGTAATTGGTGGCATTTTTTCCACGGTCAATTGGCCGTGGGAATAGCTCCATTTGTTTCAGGAAAGTATGAATCGTCAGTATGGATATGGAGTCACTCGTTCGCTTAAAAGCTTTGTTCGATCGTTTCCAGAGCGCAGGATTTTAGCTCGTCAGGAATGGTCTCAGGTTTATTTGATGTCAAGTTAATTAAGGCGAGCCGTTTAGATGGAAGGGCGGGTGTGACTGTAAAGTAGTACTGTATAGAATCACGGTGGGTCATCAATAGTGGTATTTGGTGTTTCTTCATAAGAAGTCCCGCATGTGAAAGAGGAGAAGTCTGAGTCTTGAGTCAGTGTGTTGCACATCTGTACTCGTTCCAGTACCTGCAATCCAGTCTTCCAGCTCTCTCCCAATATTTAAGAGTGAATTTTTCTCTACGACTATCAAGAGTATCGATGCCGGTCTGGAGTTACATTGCTTTAATTGGAGTTTATTTGGCTCCACCGGTTATAATTCTGAGGGTGCTGTTCTAAGCGAAGTCGTACTTTTCAAGGTTGATTGTTCTTGCTAGGGTTACAACCTCACAGCCCTAGTGCAACACTGAACAGACATAGGTTTTATATACTGTGGATAGAACATCCTAGGTAGCTGCCCACTTGGTAGCAGTTAGCCTTTCTAAGAGATTTAGACGTTTTATGCCTTTTTCTGATATGTCTGCTTTGTGGATGCTCTAGTGAAGCTTACTATCGAGATTGATTCGTAGGTATTTGGACAAAGATACTTGTTTGAGAGAAAATTCTTTATATTCCAGGTTGAAAAATGCTGCTTGGTAAACAGAGTGTAGAAAGAGTTGGGAAACTGTCTTCTCAACACTGAATTCCATTTTGTAGGTGTTGGCCCATGTTGTAAGATTAAGTAGGGAACTATTCAATGCGTTTTCCAGGGAGTGAATGTTACTGCCGTGGCCCAAATTACCACATCGTCAGTAAAGAAGCAGCAAGACACTCCGGGTCATACAGACTGCATTGTCTTCCATGGAGGAACTCTGACTAATGCTCTGTCAAGACGAGATCCTTGACTGATATATCCACCCATTATCCTCTGCTGTTAGCAATGAATTCAGATGTATGGTAATACATGACTTCACCGAACTGGGTTCTACGAACTCTTTTGAGAATCACGGCTTGGATTGAATGAAATGGACAGCTCAATCTCGTGACCTGAGCCCAATCGAGCCTATTTGGGATTATTTTGCTAAACACATTGCTGCTTTAAGTCTTGCTCAAAGATTCATTTCAGTGTCTGCCAACCGATTTGGCAGCGGGAAAATACGGCGCCACCAACGCATTGCAATTACAAGGAATACATTCCTTCTTAGAAACAATTGTTCTCTTTTCTTCACACTTTTTCACATAAAACTGTGACATGAATTGATTTTTCTGCCCAGGTTGCTTTTTCTTGTACTAAATTATGTTCATGTTTACAAATTTCTATATTACATTCAATAAAAAAATGTTTAGTGCAAACTTTCCAAATGTCTTGTTTCTATGTCGGTTAATTTTTAAATTAGACTCAAAAAACATATAGTACCTTAACTTTTAAAGGGTGGCAGTGTACATGGCTGATTGATTTTAAATCAACGTCGAAACAACAAAAGGGCTACAAAGAAATGAAAGTGGCAGCCTTGAAGTTCTGCACGAATCACTCCATTGATGTTGCGAAGAATACATACCGTTAATTGATATGCGTTGTAAATTATGGACCGGGTGGTCTGAGTGGGTGGAGCCTGGTTGACACCCCGCTCAGAATCCACGAGGTTTATCTCGATAGAAACCATATGGAACGGATTCTGTCTCAGTTGGAATCTTGAACTTGGCTTCAGCATAACTAGACGTGCTGTTGTTTACTCCTATATTTTAAATCGGACTCGTATTTCTTGACTTCGGCGTACTAGATTGCCGTTGTTTACTAGGACTTTATCTTGAATACTAAAATCCTCTTTAGTTTCAGTCTAATTAACGTAATGGTTTAATTTGTTAAGGATTGTTAAGTTTATTGTTGAAAGTTATTGTTACCAATAAATCCAGCAAAAGACAAATTCTAGGACTCCAGAATATTATTATTATTATGTTATAACACCACACACATGCAACCGGTATTCACCACAATATGAGTTATTAGTAAAAATATTCTCGCAAAGAAACAATTTTCGACAAAGTTCTAAAAAACATCCTGTGGTTTCTTTCATGGCTATTTTTTATATTTGTGCCCACACATTTATGACACAAAAAATGTTTATTATTACAAGCTTTTATTTAACTTACAATGTATGTATGTATGTATGTATGTATGTATGTATGTATGTAATTTGTTCGGGTGGAATCTTGCAACTCAATTTTGAAGCTGATATCTTCACTCCAATGAGCTGAAATTTTCTATACACGTTTAGTTTGGATGGCAATGCATGTTTTGAAAATTTATATTCCGATATTGCTATTAATTAAAAAGATATTAATTAAAAACATTAAACTAATTTTTTGCACCAACTTCGATATATCTGCATTGTTGTAATAATGTTATTGTTACAACAATGACAAAAGTTGGCGTCGAAAATCGGTTTTCAGCCAAACTGGAATTTCATAACGTTGCGCTATTGACTGTATTAATTAACTTTGTCTAAAAAATAATTACATTTCTACAACGTAAAAATAATCTAATTTCTACAACGTATGCAATTTTTTTACAAATTTCTATCAATTTTCTTGGATTTAAATTCAAAACAAAAAAGTAGAGCTATTTTTCAAGTAGATTGGTACATTGTATACCTTTCTCAACGCTGCCAAGTTAAACTGAGAAGGAGTATTGAAGAAATTCTTTAAAAAATTTATCTACCTTTAATCTATGAAACTCAGACAAAAAATAATTACAGAATCGGAAAGATAATTATTTTTATGTATCTTACCCATCAAAAAGTAATCCGCTAGGAAAACAATAAGAGAAAAATATTATCTAGAAATGCAATGTATTTTCGATTAAAAGAATATTTTTATGATAAAAGCAATGGATTTTTTAAAGAAATTTTCTATATAATTTTAAGCCTACAATAGTAATTTAAATATACTTCATTTTATCACCAGTAATCTAAACACACACTACGACATGTGTCCTTAAATTTAATTACAAATAGAATCTGTTAATTTTATTTGAGTTTTTTTTTGTTTGAAATATTACGGCAATTTTGTTTCTCTAGATGAGTTAGGCACATTGTGAAACCAGCTCAAGGTTATTTATATTCATAAAATGAGCCAAAAGAGAATAACTTGCAAAATGACCAGAAATATTTTTAAAATAAGGAGAGAAAAAAAATCGAATCTTAGAAGAAACATTTCGTTAAATAGAAAATGCACTTCGCTATTTGGAGTTGTTTTACGAAGAAAAGAGTAATATGTGCTTGGTTCCTGGAAAAGTTCTTAAAATAGAGAAATTCCCAAAATCGAAGTTCGTTACATGGAGATCTATCTGTCTGTATAAAAATAATGCGATGGTTAATTATTTTTTCAAAATCTAGTTTCTAAAGATGACCTGAGCAATTAAAAAAATAGATTCTTACGTAGAAGATATTAAATGTCCAGCAAAAAATTATCATTATTTGATAAAACTTTCTTTTTTGATTACAACATGCGTTTTGAATCTTAAGCATTTTATGGATTAATACAAATATTTAAATGCCTTTTGAAGTTTTTTAATAAATAACTAAATTTTTCTTCTAATATGTTAGAGAAATATATCCCTTATCTTCAAAATATTTCAAATAAATAATATATTCTTTAAGTTTTTTCAAAAATAGTCAAAATTTTAATTAAACATTTAATAACTGTCATTTATGAAGATAATCTCACTAAAACTTTTTTTTCGTGTGTAGAACAATGTTACCCAAGATCTGCACGAATATTGAAAAATTGCTTAAAAATTACGGATTTAAAAAAATTGTGTTTTTAGTCTAATACCCTTTTGCGAGAATTAATTCAGGTAAACCAGCGTTCAATGAGTTGAACAAGCTGAGAAACCTGTCCAGCGATAACTAAAAAGTAAAAAATAAATTAAAAGTAAAAATTTTTTTTTTAAGAACAAGCTTTTATTTAAACGCGCTAAAAAGAATAAAATAAACTTTTCCTTTAAAACTTTTTTTACTATCAACTTATAACGTCATTACATAATTTATATGATATAAAAGCTTGTCCCGAGATTTACCTGTGTAGATAAACAAGTAAAATAAATAACTTGACTGATTGATTTTAATTTTTAAAAACTCAAACTAAGTAAATACGAGTATTTAAATATTGCGACAAGCTTTTATATCATATAAATTGTGTAATGACGTTATAAGTTGATAGTAAAAAAAGTTTTAAAGGAAAAGTTTATTTTATTCTTTTTAGCGCGTTTAAATAAAAGCTTGTTCTTAAAAAAAAAATTTTTACTTTTAATTTATAGCATTCTCAAGCACCATTTAAAGTTTCAATTCTGAATCACTATATGTATAATTTCTTTTTAGAAATGTATATTAATAAATGATCTTGTAATCTCTCTCTCTCTCTCTCTTCTGTGTGTGTGTGTGTGTGTGTGTGTGTGTTGTGTGTGTGTGTGTGTGTGTGTGTGTGTGTGTGTGTGTGTGTGTGTGTGTGTGTGTGTGTGTGTGTGTGTGTGGAATAATTATTCAATCCTAAATATGCTTCATTTCATTGAGAATTGGAATCATTAAAACAAAAAATAGTTTGATCGCTTATAAAATTTGTAAAGAAATTTTTTTAAATAATAATAATGATTGTCGTACTTAAGTGTAAAAAAACAATATTTGTAAGATTTTTTGATTAAACGATATCAAAAATCAAAGATGGTAAATGCTTCGAAAATGCTTGATTTTGTTTAATTTCATCTATAAAAGCCTTTTCTGGTATGATAATTACCATTTTATATTCTGAATGATAAAACATCGTATTGCAGCGCAATTTCTAATAAAAATATAATATAAACTATTGAACTCATTAAAGTTAGATTTTTCTTTGTTATAAAAATATGTAACTACGCAAATGATAAACAAACAAACAAAATTTAAATTTAAAAAAATATATTTCACGATTTCTCGGGAGGGACTGATTTTGACATTTAAAGTAGTTGGAAGTTCTACCCGTGTCTTGTGAGGTAGAGTAGCAGTCAAGGATGTTTTCATTGAAGACCGAGCAGTGTTAACCAACTGCGAGTAGAATTCAACAGATGCTTAAATTCCTCACGTAGTATGGAGGGGAATTTTTAAAAGTGAAGTAACCTCTCACAGTTTTGTCTAATTTGACAGAATTTTAAAATGACGCATTCTGCTTCCAATTGCAGCTCAAAAACGAAATAAATTGCATTCTTTCTCCGTTGAAGATTTATGAGCACATTTAACCGAAAGTTTACTAAAAGTGCACGCTAATTCTTCAGTTTTATGAAGATTCTAAAATTTGATTTGAAAAAGGTTTTACAGATTACATAAATGAAGAACACTATTGTTGTACAAGTTCGCCTTTTGTTTCGAATAGCATAAGACATTTCATTCGGTATATAATCTGTTTGTAATCCAACATGCCCCGCTGTATTTGTTACATTTGATCACAATGCGTGATAAACCGAAGGCTTCCCTGGAAGATCATAACTGATTTACTCGAGAGCAATCCAGGGCGAAAAAAATAAATATTAAAGATGTTCTTTAAAATTACTGGTTAATAATTTTTTTATTTTCTTATTTATCTGTTTCATTTCAGCGAGGAATATTTGAAGTAGAGTTTTCATTGTCATTCGGAGTCATTGAAAGTTTACAATCTTAAAACTTTCACAGACTCCAAAGAAATGATAAAAATGTGTGATTCTGGGAATTAAAAAAATCGTTTCATAGTAATTGTATGCATATATATATATAGCCTATAACAAAATCCTATAGCAAATAGCCTAGAACAAATATTCTTTGAATGATAAATATATTTATATTATTCATCTAGTACTATATGAAAATTATATTTTTCACAATAACTCTTATTATCAGCAAATTATAATTTTTTACAAGGAGGGCCTGCTAGTAACTGTTTAGCCAATATTTATCTGCACTTTTATGAATATGATAGCATTAGTTTCGATTCTTGTTACTTTTTTAGATACATAGATGACTTAATCATCTTTAGTAATATAGTAAATTATGTTCCTAGTTTTAAATACTATCCTCAATATCTGAAATTATTAAAAACCAATTATAATAATGACTCTGCAAACTTTTTAGACCGACAATTAATTGTTAAGAATAATATACTAATTAGTAATATTTTTGATAAAAGAGACTCTTTTGATTTTAACATTATTAAAATGCCCTTTTGGGAAAGTAACCTACATCTATCTATTTTTAGAAATATTATCTTAAATTTTATAAAAAGAAACAACGATTTAGTCACAGATAATGATGTTAAGCAAAATAATTTTAAGCTATTCCGCAATAATTGCTTGGAATACAACTATCCAAGTAAATTCATTTTTAAATATATTTCTAAGTTATCTCTCTAATTCTCCTTTTTAATGTTTAAGTATTATTCTTTGTTTTTTCTCCTTCTGTTTTTTATTATTTTCAATTTGTTTTTGTTTGCTTTGTTTTATAACAAAAAAACTAACCAGGTGGCACCACTAATTTTTGTTTCTGGTTTTACCAATTTAACACGTCATTTTTAACGGTCATTTAGCGTGGTTGCTTTTGTACGTACAGATCTTTTTTCCGCTCTCTTGTTGATTGCATTTTTTCATGTAAGTTTTTGCGTTATTTTCCTTTTTAAAATTATTTTTATTTGTATTTTGTTAAGATTCATTTCCTTTCATATTTTCTATTATTTTTTATTATTTTTATTTTATTTTTCTGTTGGTTGCAAATTACACGTCGTTGATTTTAGGCCTAACTTTTCAATATGGTTATGTTTTGCTATTATGGCGACAATTTCTGCTGAACGGGGAAGGTTGGATCCATAAAATATATTTAACCCTAATTTTGCCGGTCCTAATTCAGCAACAGCTTCAGAAATCATAATAGTTCTTCATTTTAGTCTATTGACTCTTCTGGTTTCTTACATTTTAAAGTTCTAATTCTGTTTCATGGTATACATAAGCTTAGTTAATTCTTGTACAATAGACTTTTCCCTCATTTTTTAAAGTTGTGTTTCTTGAAATCTGGTTGATTTCTAGCTTTGTTAGTGATATAATTTTGTATTATCAATTTTATTATGCCATGTATTTTTTTCATTTTATGTTACTATATATACATATATATTTCTCGATTATTTCTTTAAAAAATTTATTATTGTTAAGAAATCTTTAAGCGTCATTGTGTTTGAATATTTCAAGGGAAATTCGATGCTTTTTTAAACAAAATTCCTGAGAGAATAAATCGAAAAACCTATTCATTTTAAAGCATTACAAAACTTGCCAAATAAAATGCAAATCTTTAGCTCTCCCTTTCTCAACATATGAACAGAGAACATATTATTTTCTTTTCCTTTTTAACATACAGATAAATTTGTTGGAGATCTGATGGAAGAACTTCTCAATATTTAACGTGGAATTCCTTTTTATTAATTAATTGTGTATATTTATTACTATTGCGTACGCATTCAATTAAACACTTTCATTTGACAAACAAAATGAAAAATGGAAAAATGTCGGAAAAAATTATTTTTAATGCGGTAAAAGAGAATGAAAGTTTATCTGCAAAAACAAAAAGTTATACAAAAGATTGAGAAAAGCAGTCATGTTTTCCAATGAATGTTGTTTATCGAAAAAAAGAAATTACATGCATATTTACTCAATGTTATTTTAATCATTGTTCAGTACAATTTAAGATTCCTTTTTGTGATATGTACACCATAGTTTGAAAATGAAATGACAATTTTTTGAAAGAATTTATTATACTAAATAGAGAAGTGCTTATACATGAATATACACTCAGCCAAAACATTATGACCACCTGTCAATAACGAGTTGGCCCACCTTTGGCACGCAACACAACTTTAACTTGTCTTGGCATGTATGCCACAAGTCCTTGGTAGATGGCTGGAGACAGATTGTATCAGATGTTTAAGCAAAGGTCACGCAAATCCAAGATATTGCGAATTGATGGTTTTTAAACTCTGAGCAACCATATCATTACATCCCAAATGTGTTCTATCGGATTGACATCTGGTGAGTTAAGCGGCCAGGACATTGCGTGATATTGAAAGCTCTATGGCCATATTAAATGACAATTTCTTAAAACGTTTTGATTTATCGTTATTTAATATTTTGTGAATTTCTTTTTATTAAAAAAAATTCCAATACAAAACCATGTTTTACACAAAAATTTTCACTTATACTGAACCAGATATTTTATATGGAGGTATTACTCTGAAGATGTACTAGATATTACTATGGAGGAAGTCATACAATGACAATCGCCGAATAAAATTAGGGAACTTTACGCAATACTTATATCATCTTGCGATCTTTCTAATCCTCAAACCCTTTGAAACAAGTATAAAGAGTAAATCGCGGAAGATATTTTGCAACGAATGTAGCAAGTACAAGCAGATATGCCTTTCAGTGAACACATCTACAACGAAACTCTAATAATAATTTAAAACAAGGTTTTCACAGTGGTTGGAAAGAACCTACAAGTCGACGGTAAAGACTTCGATAGTGAAATTGCTCGAGAATTAGACTACGATTTTATAGTATTGCAATGTTAAGTAACAGAATTAATCTCACAATTTACTCCAGAACAAAGTCACATTTTCCATCAAGTGTTATGTAAAATAGAATCCGGCAGTGGTGCACTCTTTTTTCTCGATGCCCCTGGAGGAACTGGAAAAACGTTTTTGCTAAACTTGTATTTCTTTATTTGCATGTTTACACTTTTTACTTTACTGTACAAAAGGCTTATTTTTACAAAGCATGCCATTTTTCTTTTATTTTATTTCTTCTAACTTTTTTTTTCAGAACCCTGGACGAGTATCGCGAGGCAAATGAAAACATCCCAAACTCAGAGATCAGTGCACTTGATTCCTCAGCCAGCATCGGTTTCGAATCAGAGTCGGAATCTGTGGAGCAATTTATGATCGAGTCTTAGTCCCCTACTGAGGCGTATTCTCACGCGTTTGTGTTTCAAGACCTCCCTCAGTGAAATCCTCAATTTGAAGAACATTTCCGTCATACCTGAAAATATATATGAGCCTGTTAAAAACTTATTGAAGTAAGTGTATTAAAAAATCCTATCTTTGCCAAATTTGGTTCCTAATGCTATCTTCCGAGACAGGAATTGATGTTCCATTGTCTTTTTGATAACTCTGTTGGCATGATTTGGTTGCCATAGGACAAGGGAGCAATATTTTGATTCTAATTTCAATATTTGTGGCATTACGGATGCTTTTACCCCAATAATTATTCCTTATTGAGAACGTGAGCATTTATTTGAATGATATCAGGTATTGAATGGTCCTTTTATATGGACTAATGCATACAGATTGTTTTCTTTGATCTTGAATATTTTGGCCCATTATGAGCGCGAAGGAATGAAACATTTCACAGTGGATACTTGAGACCCGATTACTTCAATGTGACAACTGAAGTGCAGCTCTTTTTGAAAGAATCAAAACTCCTGATTGTGTGTCATGTCGTTCTTGAGACCCTTGAATAACTAAATGTGAAGATCATTGTCGGTTTCAACACGCTTTGCAAAAGTAAGAGACAGATTCAGTTATGCGAGAAATTTATCGAAAACTACAAACTCAGCTTGTATATATGAATCCATCCAATACATTTCTAGCACCACTCCTTTCCGTGTTGTCAAAATAGATATTTTTCTTATACACGTTAATTGGAAGTATATCAAGACTTTTACTTCTTCTCACATCTGGATGGTCTAAAGCAGTGTTTCCCAAACTTTTTATCGCACTGGGCCTGTCAACGTTTGATTTTTATACCGCCGCCCACTGACGGAAAGGGGGGCATCGAATGTTTTTTCTTGTTTTTTTTATTTAATAACTTTTTTTATTTAATAATTTAATAATCTTTGAGCAGTCCGATGCTATTTGATCCACGGACCGGTCCGTGACCCGGGGTTGGGACCACTGGTCTAAGGCGATGACTCATAAAGTTTGGAACTTTTAGAGGTGCGTTAAAGGATCGTAAGTATTCTCATCAAAAGACTGATTTTAAATGCATAATGTTAGAGAATACTTCCTTGCACGATTATAAGGAACAATATAAAACACAAACAATATTATAAGAAACAATACTCGAAACATCTGCATAAAAATTCTGCAAACAATAGGATTAAATACAGAGATTAATTTATATAGAAACTATAACTGAAATAATATCTGATTTCTTAATAACAAAAATGCCGCATCTATTATGAACGTTATGTTGCTGTTAGTAACTTACAGAAGCAGTTACACTGAAATAGGGTAATATTTAGCAGAGAGTTAAAAGTCCGCTTCCAAAATTGTATAAAAAAAAGATCAGATAATAGAAAACTGTATCAGCATACTAGTAATCAGTTTATTTCTTTTGACTAATCTTTCTCTACTGCAATTAAACCTAAATCAAAACTTCACTAAATCTAAAATGCATTTTTATTTATTTCAACTCAAGAATCCAAAATTAATATCATTTAACTAGCCGTTACCCGCCCGCTTCGCTGGGTATTTCATGATGTTTTATAAATTTTTATTGATTATATATATGTATAAATTATTGATATCTAAGTCCCAGCATTAAGAATTCGATTGTATTGAAAAATATACTTATACCTTTAACTGTCGCCTGTTGACAAAAAAAAAAGGGCAGAATTCATCTAATTTGTATTTTCTAAAAATCTCTAAAATTGAAGTATAGAATGATGTTTGCTGTTTCGTAACCCAAAAACCAAGTGGATTCCCGTAAAACCAATTTTCGGTGGATCTCTACTCCGTAAATTGAACATGCAAGCCAAATTTCAAGTCTAAATCTAACAGAAAAAAACAAAAGTTTTACTATCAATATCCCCGTAATCCCGTTGAGAGCCTGTAGTGTTTCCTCCCCTCACCAGGAGGCGCACTGTGTCCCCCTACCGTAAGAATGTGTTGTTTTTTTGAAATAGATAGCTTCTCGGCACCGGCGCGTTAGGGCGGTGGCCAGAATAGAGAAATTTCCCGCGTGGGTAGTTACAATTTGCGTTTAATATTTCTTTTTATGTGTTTACTGTAAATAAAGTGCTGTCCTCAAAAAAGACTATGTTGGATGAAACCTCAACAACATTATACCCAACACAAACGACATCACACTGTCGCATTAACGACAGGATCGAAACCTGCGTGAAGCAAGACATCAAAAGGAACTACGAGGTAGGCAATCCTTTTGTTTTGTTTGAGCGAGTTCAGCAACTGTTATTTACAAAATTTTGGGGGTTAATTCATTTAGTATAATTCCTTTCAATCATGTTTCGTGGAGCGAGAAAGGAAGAATTAACATTAATTGCTGATGAATTAGGCGAGATAATAAATCCAGAAATGAAAGTGTTGGATTTAAAAAATTTAATTTTAAATAGCGACAAATACAAAACCGATAAAGTGTTTATCGATGACTATTTGGACTCGATTATCGCGGATAGAAAGTCGAAAGAAGAACAAGAGCGTTTAACGGAACAATCGAAACTTGAGTTTGAAAAAATAAAACTTGAACAAATTAAATTAGAAATAGAACTCGGTAAAATAAATTTAGAAAGGGCTAAATTGAATAGTCAAAGGGATAGCAATGATTTGCAGCGAATAAATCCCGAAACAAATCAAACTTCGATAGAAAATTTCATTCAAAGTGTGCGCACATTATCTCTTCCGATTCCTAAAAAACAAGAGGGATGGAATTTATTTTTCTCTTCTTTAGAGCGTTCTTTTAAAACCAAAAATGTGCCGGATGAATTTAAGGGAGAGATTCTTTTAAATTTGCTAGGTGAAAAGGCCGAAAATATTTTAGTTTATGTAAAAGACGAAGAACTAAGCGATTACGATAAGTTAAAAAGTTTAGTTTTAAGAGAATTTGAGCCAACGCCTTTAATTTGTTTGCAAAATTTTCAAAAAGCGAAACGAATGCCAAATGAAACGCATGTTCAGTTTGCATCTCGTTTATTAACCAATTGGGATCAATACTGTCATTTGAGAAATGTCAATGATTTTAATTCTTTAAAAGAGTTAATTGTTAGCGATAAATTATATCAAACGCTAGATGATGAAACTGCCATTCATATAAATATCAAGCTGGAGCAAAGTTGGTTTAAACCAATTCAAATGGGAAAAGAGTGTGACATGTTTTATGCTTGTAAAGGAAGAACTTTTTCCGAGTTTTCACATAAAGCATGTCATAATCAAAATGGCTTGCGAAATGATTTTAAATATATCCCTCCTCACTCGAGACGAGACGAAACAAATGTTAATTCGAAAGAAAATAAAATTTATAACTCAAAACAAAGTAAAGTAAATAAAAAAATAGAATGTTACATTTGCGGTGAGAATCATTTAGCTCGAGATTGTAATAAAAAATATTCTAAATTAAAAAATGAGAAAAAAGAGACTTCTCAAGTACAATATTTACAACCGAAAGTTGACCTTGAACCTTTAAAATATGTTATTATTTATATTAACGGGAAAGCAATAAATTGTGTTTTGGATAGCGGAACTCAAATTTTTATATGTAATTCTAATATTTTTCCAGATAATTCTAATGATGAATTCGGAAAGATTACTTTAAGCTCTGCATTTGGAGAGAATGTAGAAGCAAAACTAATTAAAACCTCTATTACTCTTGACAATAATTCTTTGAATCATCCAATGGATTGCTTGGTAGCGATCACGGATAAATTAAATGCTGAGGCTTTAATACCTCCTTCTTTGTATGAGGCTTTATGTTCATAAATAATAAACAAATGAAAATGATATTTTTGCCGAATCGGTTGATAGTTTTACTCCGTTTTCAAATGATGAAAATGACGCAGAATCCGGAACGAAATATTTTATGTTGAGAGCGACTCAGATAATTTAAATTTTAATTCGGATTACAGTAAAATGAAAGATGAACAGAATAATTGTGATTCTCTTAAAAAGGTTCGTGCAGAGTTAAAATTAAATAAAGGAAATTTTTTATTAGTTGAGGAATTAATTTATCACAGGGATAAAATTCTAAATGAACCCGTAATGCAATTAGTTTTACCGCGTTGCAGAATAGACAAAGTGATGAAACTAGCACATGAGTCAGTTTTTGGAGGTCATATGGGGGTAAAGAAAACAAAAGAGAGGATAAAATATAATTTCTTTTGGCCAAATATGTCTAGGGAAATTGCTGAATTTGTCCAGACATGCAAAGGGTGCCAGCTTCGGAAATCTGAGAAAATTGGAGATAGAGCTCCCATTACACCTATTGTCCGTCCGGAGCTTCCCTTTGAGATAGTAAACATTGATGTGATCGGACCTATTCAACCACCATCGGGTAGAGGGCACAAATATGTCCTTTGTATGATGGATCAACACACACGTTGGCCTGAGGCAGTACCACTTAGATCACTTACAGCCAAGACCGCATGTGACTCTTTATTGCAAATATTCTCGAGGACTGGAATTCCGAGTATAATTGCCAGTGATCAAGGCACAAATTTCAAGTCGGCTCTAACCCAAGAATTTACGAAAAGGATTGGATCTAGTCCTAGGTTTTCCTGTCCTGGCTATCCGGCCAGCAACGGACTAGTTGAAAGATGGAATAGGGTGTTGAAGGACATGCTTGATCACGTTATTCGTGAAGAACCAAGAAACTGGGATCGACAATTACCTTTTCTGTTGTTTGCATACCGTGAAGTATCAAACACTACCACTGGTGTATCACCATTTAGGTTACTTTATGGCAGAGAAGCTCGAGGGCCGTTGGCAATTCTTAAATCATCCTGGGCAGGCGAAATACATCTTCCGACGAACATTTCCCAGTCAGCTGCTGATTACCTTCAGGAAATGAAGATCAAGATGGAAAAGGCTGCTGAGAGAGTGCATCTTTAACTGCTGCTCAGAAACAAAAAGTTATGGAGATTACTTCAACAAGAGGTCATCCGTAAAGAATTTTAGCATCGGAGAACAAGTTGTTTTGCTGATACCAGATTCTAGTAATAAGATCTATGCTAGATGGACTGGACCTGGAGAGATAATTCAACACCATCCACCCCATTCATATAAAGTTAAACTCCCCGACGGAACTGTAAGACATGTTCATGTGAATAAGATCAGGAAATATCATCCTCGTGCACTTGCAGTTGGAGTTATTTTTGAAGATGACCACGAATTCGGAGAAATCCATCCCACTCCTAATTTATTGAGATCCACATCTGAAAGAGTTCTACATGAAACCGATCTGAATCATTTGAAGGAGACTGAGAGAGAACAAGTGTTAGCAATTCTTCTAAAACACCGTACACTATTCACAAGTGATGTGAAAATAGCCAAAGTAGGAGCTCATCGAATTCGCTTAAAGCCTAACATCGAGCGGAAGAAGCCATTCTTGTATCGCATCCCAGAGTCCTTGAAGATTAAAGTTGATGAGCAGATAGAGGAGCTCTTACGACTTGATTTAATTGAAGAATCTGATGCAGAAATAGCCTATCCAATTGTTTGCGTTAACAAGAAAGATGGTACCCTGCGACTCTGCGTTGACTTCAGAGCTCTTAACTCTGAGAGTTTGTCTGATGATTTTCCGATGGAAGATGCTGTGGAGCTCATACATTCTATTGGAAGAGCCAATATCATCACAACATTAGATCTCTTGAAAGGGTACTGGGCTATACCCATGGCGGAAGACAGCAAAAATCTTACATCTTTCAAGACTCATCGTCAACAGTACCGCTTCAAGGTGATGAGTTTTGGTTTGAAAAATGCCTCTGCTACATTTCAGCGTGAAATGAACAAAGCATTATCGTGTTATAGAGAATTTTCACGTGCCTACATTGATGACATCGCAATCTTCTCCAAAAATTGGGAAGAACATCTTCTTCATTTGGATACTATTTTAACGAAACTTTCACAGTTAAATTTCACTGTGAACCTTAAAAAGTGTGCCTTTGGGAAAACTCAAATTAAATATTTGGGACATATCATCGGTTCTGGTAAGCACGAACCAGATCCTGAAAGACTGCAGTTATCAACAATTTACCAGTGCCTAAAACGAAGAAGGACTTCGTAGTGTGCTTGGACTGTGCAATTACTATCGTGAGTATATACCCAGATATTCTGAACTTGTGTATCCATTGACCGAACTCACCAAAAAGAGAGTACCTGATTCCATCCCATGGACTGAGAAACATGACTTCTCATTTCATCTTCTGAAAAAAGCTTTAGCGGAAGCACCTTCGCTGTACTCTCCAGTGCCTGATAAACCGTATACCATTCATTCAGATGCATCACAAATTGGCATAGCTGCTTGCCTGTCACAAAAATGTGGTGATAAGTGTTACCCAATTGCTTATGCAGTCAAAAATTGAGCAAGACACAACAGTCATGGTCAACTATTGAACGAGAAGCATTTGCTATTGTGTGGAGCTTAAAAAAGTTCGAAGTATGGGTATTTGGGACTGAAATTGAATTTTATACTGATCATAACCCTTTACCTTACTTGACAAAGAGTGCACCACAATCTGCGAGGCTACAAAGATGGGCTTTTGCTCTACAAAAGTTCAATGTGACAATCAAACATTGCCCTGGTGTGAAAATGCCTCATGCTGATGCACTCTCACGATTAGTGTAACAAGTGTGCCTTTCAATTTTAAAAGGAACATTTTAGATTTAGTGAACAATATTTTCTGAATCTCATTTTATATATTTCGTTATATTATTTGTTTATCTATTTACATTTTAAAAAAAAATTGCTAATGTTTTTTTTTTAGAATTTGATTTCAAATATTTTCTAACTAACTGTTGTTTATTTTGTGTATTTCTTAAATTTCAATTTTCTTGATTATTATGGTATAATTATGGATATCAAAATGCTATTCTTAATTTAGTTATGTATATATATTTTTATATTTTTTTCTTTATGTGTGAGATAATGCTAGTTACTTATATCTTAGTGTATGATATTAATGTATATTATTTCATGCTCATTTATTTTATTATCAGATTGAGTATCATGTGTGACACTTCAATCTTGTGTGGGGGTGTAGTGTTTCCTCCCCTCACCAGGAGGCGCACTGTGTCCCCTACCGTAAGAATGTGTTGTTTTTTTTGAAATAGATAGCTTCTCGGCACCGGCGCGTTAGGGCGGTGGCCAGAATAGAGAAATTTCCCGCGTGGGTAGTTACAATTTGCGTTTAATATTTCTTTTTATGTGTTTACTGTAAATAAAGTGCTGTCCTCAAAAAAGACTATGTTGGATGAAACCTCAACAACATTATACCCAACACAACACGA
>BMAO01000508.1:0-25683 GCA_019973975.1 Trichonephila clavata
TAAATATGTTATAAAATAATAACATTTAGCACTTTGATAGTCTTAATAATTATTACCTACAAATATTTGAATTTTTTTAAATATAAATCATTGTCTCCTTGGAAAAAATACAAATCATACTAAAATATAGGATTAATTTTAGAAATTATTTGAAACATGCTAAATTATTTTCATTAAAATTTTTACATTTTGGAACATACAAAATTTTTTTAGCTAGTTTAAATTAGTAATTAAAATTATTTAACATGCATCATTTATCAACATTTAATTTTAATATTACATGATTTTATACATGTGAAAGTTTTATTTTTTTAACTAAGAAATTCATTGCAATTTAAAAAATGCATTTTTCATATTCTTTGAAACACTATCAGTGACATTGTCATTATGTACTCATGAAGAGTATTTTTTCTAAGATGTATTCAAAAAAGTTTGTTTTTTGTCAGTTTCAATCTTTATTTGCATTAATATGGATATATAAAATTGAAACATTGTTATTGTACACTAATTTTTAAACAACTGTTCTATAAAAATTCCCAAGACATAGTAAAATCTTGCGAAATATTTGATGAATCTGTAATGAAATAACACATTTGCCAGCTTTGATTGTCTGACTTTACTTAGTAATTATCATTTACAAAGATTTGAAATTTTTTTTAGAAATTTCTCTAGACAGTCTTCAAAGTTTAAAAAAGAAATACTCTTCACTATTAAGTTAACGAAAAAAATCATGTTAATACATAATTTTTAGAAATAATGATTAAATGTTATTGGATTATTCTTTATTACAAATTATTTCTTATGAGTTATTGAATTGCATTTAAATTGTCTAATTGATGTAAACCAAAACAAATATTTCCTTACAATTTTAAAAAATAAAAGAATGATTAACATTAAAAACTTGATGTCCAAACAATAACACTGAAATGGATTTTCAAGAATAGCAAAAAGGAAACTTTATATGAATATTAGAAAATAAGTTAAATTCACAGGCTTTCGTAATTACAAGAAGTTTCTATTTAAAAAAAATATAACCAATGTCACAAATTTGGTAAGAAATAAATACCTTTGCTTACAAAGAATGGATGAATGTATCCAACTGCGCTGAAACATGACACATTTTAGAATGTAAAAATAATATTGTTAAGGTCGGGGTTCCAGGATTTCAAAGAGCAAGTCAATTTTCAGGAGCAATGAAAACTTATCCTTTTAAAACAATCCTGAGAAATGCCACAGAACTAGAATTCCCTTAATAAATCCCAGAAGTTCTTCACAGCACTCAGACACAACTAACAGTGTCTAGAAATACACATAAGTAATGTATTCAGGTAACGGTTATACATTTACGTGGAATCTCTATTATCCAATCATCATAATAAGTTGATTTGCAGTCTCTTGTCCTATTCACAGCCGAAGTATTAACTAATCGCTCTTGCTGACTTTTCCGTAGTCTAAACAAATTTTTGTTTCGGCGAGCCACTCCCTATTTACAGTCTGCACGAATTTTCGAGAAAAATTCGCTTACATCATGAATTTTGATATTAGTATATTTCTCATATTTTCAGAAGCAATTTGTTCAATAGAGCGTTGCATAATTTTTTAATCACAATGTGGCTGGCACTAATAAAAAAATAATTACTAAACCTAAAATATACAAAAATTCGAAGTCAAAGGATAGAAGTATAAACTAAACTTGTTCTGAATAAAAATGATTTGTGTTAATGAGTGGCTGCATGGCGCCACGTTTTTGTAACTGTGAAGTGGTTCTGTGACGTCACTATGCTCTGTATATAAAACAGGTGAAGCAATCACGTGTACTTGCTCGCTCGGCAGTTCTTAATAAAGTTAGTTTCTTTAGTTTGCTGGCTGATGAATGAATCACTTTCCACCAACGCCCAGCATCTGGTAGATGCAGCCCACAGAACTTAAGAATTAATTGTGTTCATAACAAAACTTAAATATAATACTATAAACTCTAAAACTATATATATTTAGTCACAATACAAAAACTAAAATAGTAAAAATTATATTAAAACCATTTAATGTACTAAAAAGAATTTAAAGAATATAAAATAATAATGGTTGCAAATTCCAGAGTTAGCGCGCAATCACAAGTGTCATACCATTAGCTGTTATTTGTTTACATGATAGCACGTTGTTAATCACGTGATGATCAGGCCCTCTAGTGATGAATCGACCCCATTCCTAAATGTCTTTAAAAAAAAACTTGCTAAACCTCACTCAAATGTTCTAAGGATTAATAAAATTTTACCAAAAATTGCAAATAATCGAAAATATATCAATAAACTAAAATATTTTACTTTTCTATTTTTAGTTTACAATATAGTTGCAGTTCTACATTTGTTTTTCCAGTTTAATTTAATATTTTTTAAATTTTAATCTTAATTTTTATTTTGTAAACATACCACATTTTTAATGAACTATTATACAACAAATAAATAATGAAAAAATATTTATATCTTAAAACTCAAACAAAAATTGAAAAAACATTGAAGTCTTTTGTAGTAGTTTCATCAAGAAACACTCAATATTTATAATAGATTAGTAGATTCACACACTCAACAAAGCATATCCAAAAAATACAACGTATTGCACTTTTTTTATTGTAATTTTTTTGAAAGTAGCCGATAATTCATAAAGAGCCAAATATAGCAACCCCAAAACAGAGAATTTGAATTCCAACACTAAAAAATAGGAATAGGTGCCTCCAACGAGAAATCGCGCATTACATGTCCGGCCTTATTTGTTCCTTTTATCTATTACATTTATTATCTGCATTGTATCGTTTTCTTACTTGAAATTAGCAACTAAGTAGTAGAGTTTTAGTTTTGCTTCTGAAATCGTGGAATTTGTCCGTTACGTTGTGAAAATTACAAATGTTTACGAAATAAAAAAAAAAGTATTTTAAGTGTATTTCTTCTCAAATATGTACGTATTACAACTATTCTGTCAAACTTCATATAAATAGCCTCATTATCACCTCTGTCTTGTGAATGTGAAAAAAAATGTATTTGAAAACCAAAGAAGCGATTTGAGTCAGAACATTAGCCCTTTGCTGCATTTGTAATCATGGTGGCTTGAAAATTTGAGAGAAAAATTAAATGATGAAAATTAAGAAATTACTTTTGTGTGAGAAAAAATATACATAATGAGTCATTAAAAATGTCAATGGTTGTGTGTTTGCAATGTAAATTTTCTGGAAATAATGTAACTTTGTATACTCCGTCTGCCGCTGCTTAGGAGCGGTCGACGTTTACCTAAAGAAACAAAAAACAGATTTAACATGAACAAAATTAATTTATTCTATATATATATATATTCAGAGTGTTAGAGTTAAATTAGTGGTACATTTCATATAACATACATCTATTCATTTTTTTTGTTTCATTGCTCGATTCCTTGTCAAGATTTGTTTTTCTGTTGAATACGTTATAAGAATCTATTCCGGAAATCATGAATTCGTATAAATTATTTTATGTCGTGCACTTCTTTATAAGGGGACTGTTCGAATATTCATTTCACAAAGCATTTATGTCCCCAGCAATAATTAAGTTTTGGTCTCATTTAAAATTTTTCATTTAATCGGAGTCAGAGAAAGACTTAATTTCTTATTAAACTGACATAAGCAGAGACAATCTTTACTGAGGGAAGGGGGGGAAGGACTTTTATAATTAACTAGTTGCCATATGCATATCTTTGAAAAGAGAACTTGGCTTTTGCTCCTAATTATATTTACAATTTATGGAGTGCTAATTGGGCAATTAGCATACCAAGAAGCATAGAAAGCGAATTCAAGTTTTTGCTAAATTTAAAGCAAATAGGAGTCGCTGAAAATTTACCTCAGTTTTATTTCCAGCGGGTTTTCAAAGTGATGCAAGCTTGGTCGTCAGCTAGCGACTTCTGGCGGGAACCAGGAAATATTGTTGGGAAAGCTTTTGACTCCAGAATAGCATTGACGCGACGCCTGCGGTTTTAGCAGTCTCCATAATGGTGAAATCAATTAAAAAAATTTTAATTTGGTTTTTTTATTGAAGCTAAAAGGTTTTCATATTAACCTAAGGCAGAAATTCAAACTTCCATTATTTTTTAATTAATCAACTCTTTTAATAATTAAATCGAATTTTTAAGCCGTATCTCACCCACTATTGATATTAAAATACTTTTCTATTTCGGAAGTGAGGAATTTTAATATTTCTGAAACTTCAGTGTTCTTTTGGTACTTCATTTCATTTAACATAAAATGAAAAAAGAAAAAAACCCGGATAAAATTTCTTATTAATTATTTTTTAATTATCGTTGGTTTAATTTTCATTTTTCCTTTATATATCAAAAAAGAGAAAAAAATTAGCATTTTATCAAACATTGTTACTTTATGTCAGTGTTCCATGATTCTGTGGTACCAGTTTGTACAATGGACATTAAATTATTCTGATTTTAGTTACTATGGCGTACTTCTCTGGAGTGTATGTGACTTTTTATGGAAATCAATTTATATTCCATGTTAATGCCCTTTATATTCGTTTTTGCTGAAACTGTATTTTATTCTGAAGGCATGCCTCAATACATTAAAAATTAAACTTAATGAATCAAACAATTTATAAAATATAAACAATCAATGGACACGCAACGCAAGGGGCCGCTGTAAAACTATCAATGATTGACTGATAATAAAAGGGTTGGTGAACATTGCTCTAGGTTGCTAAGTTCCTAAAAGCGGGTAATTAGATATATTAAATAAAAATGTTAATTATACGCTAACCGATATCTCTTCTTTTTAAATATTGCAGTTTGTGCTTATAAATTATAGTTTGATCGTTCCTATTTTCACTATAAGAAAAATTATTAATTTATAAAAAAAAATTATTGCTTAAAAATGCTTGTGTTGACTCCATACTCGACAACAATTCCAACACATTTACTCTGCTTTATGCGAGAGAAAAAAATTGCTGAGAATATTAATGTTGCTTAGTTGTAAAATAACTGAGATATATTTAGAGAACAGCTGGCACAGGTGCTGTTGCAAGATTCTAATGGCGATGTATTACTATATGCAATTTACGTATTTCAGATAACATTTTCCCCCGTTTTTTAAATTTTTCAAAGAGTAGAAAATCGGAATAAATTCTGTGTGTCAATGTATGTGCATTCTTAATTATTTTGAAAGAATTCTTTCATATAATATCAATCAGTTTTGATAAATATTTTTTGACCTAATATGAAAGAAAATTTATTCTTCAAAAAGTATTATTTTTCAAAATTTGGGAGAAAATTGTTATATTGTTCAAATGAATAACCAAGTTAGAGCAATAAATTTCGAAGGCATTTACTTTTTCAAACTCCAGTAAGAAGTAACTAACTGAAATTTGGTAAAAAATATTCTATAATTCTTGAAAGAAAATCAGCAAAAACAATAATGCTTAACACATTTATACTTTAAAAAATGCAAAAAGCTGAATAAAATCTATAATCAAAATCTAGTTAAACATGTATAAATGAACATTTTCTGCTTGCTCTTGATGTATTTATTTCTTATGCGCCCAGAGAGCGCCATCTGTCTTTACAAAAGACAACTACAAAGTGAATTTTCCGAACAAAAAATTAATTATTGTGTGCATGTGCTCTTGGATGTATATTGCAGTTGTTTCTAAATTCTTTAAGAAAATGTATATTCTTTCTCCCATTACTACTTCTGGAATTTCGTAATTTTTGTGGAAAGTCTTCAATAACCGGGTTTTAAGACACTTCAGAATGCGCCAAAACGGAGCGAATATCATTCAAATTTCTGTTGTCTATTAGATCTTCTTACTTCTGGCTGCGTCACAGAGTTAGCACAACATAAAGTAATTTAGAAGCAACTGGTGGAGAGAGAGAGAGAAGTTCGATTTTTCTGTAGCATAATATAGCCCGAAATATAATTTTTTTTTAAAGAGGATACATAAAAAGAAATTTTTAATGTCGATTTTGGGCTTATTTTGCATAAGAAATTTTGAAACAGTCTTTGAATAATATTTTTACGGAACAGAACGGAAATTAGAATTATCGAGTGCCAGCGCGAAGCGCTTATACACAGTGTGAGAAAAAAAGACAAACCATGAAGAAAATACAAAAAATCAGCAACCCCACTGCAGAAGGAGAATGGAGGAAAACAAAGCTACACACACGGCGGCCCTGCAAAACGGGGAAGGAAGGGAAACCATCCCTGAAGAGACCATCAATTATATGCAGAAGAGCAGTGACAGTTAACATGACCCTGATTCGAATGCGGTAGAGACGGGGTGGCCAACCCACGGCATGGTGGAGTCGTAACTGTGGCACGCGAAGACTTATTGAAAAATTTAAAAAATGTTTGAAAATATTACTGAATTCATTGAATTACAATAGAAAATTATCACGAAGAGAATGTGTAAAAAACAAGAATTTTCAGTGTCAGATTTTAAAGGCGCTAAGTAAGATTTTTTCTTTTTTCAGTATAGCGCCATGAACGTGATGATACTCCAAAACTTACATTTCTACAGCATTGTAATGTACCGAGAAAAATGTTGAGTAGCGTGAGACTAAAAACAAATTCTCCTCTCTCTCTCGGACGGTCGAATCTGCCCAAAAAGTCACCCTCTCTCGGGGGCGGTTAATTTTTAACATCTCAGATTTCCATTCAAATTTCAGCTTTCCCGTGCAGGGCTGAAGTTTATAGCTATTGGTTGTCAGCGTGATGTCAGATAAAAAGGTTTTTCTGGAAATGTTGACTATTTACGATTTACTATTACTATTTACGATTTCTCTAATGTCAAGAAGTAATTCTGCAATATATTAGGAGCGCAGTTGTTGATACGGTAGAAGTAATTCTATCCGCACGAAGTAGCCGCTTTATAAAGCAGAGGGAGTGTGAACTTGCACCCATGACTAATCAGAATGCTGGATTCGGAGCCTAGAGAATTTGTAGCGTAACATTGGCAAATTGTTTCTAGCTGCCAGACTCAGTTGATTTTAAACTCTGTTTAGCAAGACGTTTAGCTTTTCTCCTTTTCTAAAATTGTTTTTAGGTTTTAGTGTTGAGCGTAGTTGTTTAAATTTTTCTTAATTTTCAATATGTTTATGAGTAAACCTTCGACATCGACATTGAAAAGAAATTATGAAGAGGATATTGCAGCACGTGATTTTAAAATTGTCTGGGAAGAACAATACTTGGTTACACATCAAAATGTTTCCAAGCCTGTTTGTTTGATATGTGGAATTTGTATAGCAGTGCCAAAAATATTTAACTTGGACCGTCATTTCAAACACCTGCATAGTGATTTCAAAAGCAAATATTCTGTCTATTCAAATTTGCGAACGGAATTTATCAATAAAAATAAATAAATTCTTAGCCGGCTAACAATTTTTGTTCCAGAAGAGAAATGGTGAAGGTTTCTTATGGACTTTCTTTGTTGTTAGCAGGCAAGAAAAAAACATACTCTCTGACGGAGAGGAGATAATAAAAAGTAGCCATTTAATTTTCGTCCAAAATGTCGGTAATGTAATTGTCAAAAATATGATTGATAAAATAGCTCTTTGTCTAGAAAAATCGTCATGCGTGTGTGACGTACAGATGACATGCGCCAGGATGTTAGAACGCAAATTGTCTGTGGACTTCAAAATTGCAAATACTTTTCATTAACTTTGGATGAAAGCTGTGATACCACAGATAATGCGCAGTTAAGCATCTTTGTGCGTTACGCGAACAATAATTTTGATACTGTGGAAGAACTTATTGATTTGCGCCAACTAGTTTTAACTACAGGTGAAGACAATTTTAAGGAACTTAAAAATGTAACTGAAGTTAACAAAGTAGAACAGTCAAAATTAGACAGTGTTTGCACAGATGGAGCACGCTGCATGGTTGACAGAATAAAAGGTTTTGTTGCCTTTCTTAAAAAATTTTTGGGAAGAAAAGTTTTCTAGCATCATTGTATTATTCACTAAGAAGTTCTTTTAGCCAAGGACTTAAACTTGTCTTTCGTTGTTGACCCCGTGGCGCGCTGCATCAACAAAATCGTGCTCGTGCTGTGAATCAACGAAGATTTCATACGCTTTTACCCAAAGAAATGGAAGAAAAAGGAGAGTTACTCTTTCATTGTAGTGTACGCTGACTTTCCAAAGGAAGTTCACTTGTGAGATTTTGGAGTTTGAGGGAATGTGTCTTAGAATATCTGGAAGAAAACGATGAACTGCCCATTGAAGGCTTACTCCTCAGGAGTGAAAATTGGCTGTGGGATTTAGCTTTTCTTACCAATTTAATGGAGTATTTAAACAATTTAAATTTAAGATTACAGGGGAAAATTGTACTTTTCCTACCCTACTTGATCATCTACACTACTGGCCACCGTAAATGCAACACCCTGAAGGAAGCACGCAAATAACATGAAATTTACAACATGCATAAGCGGAAGTGAAATATGCAAATGATTAGAATTTCAGCTCAGACACACATCACGCACCCCTGTGGCGCGACCTCAAAGAGCTATTTAAGGCTTGGAGATTTCGACGATTTCAAATTCGGCAATTGTGTTTTTCTTGCGGTTTTTTCAAAAAACGATCAGTTATGTCTCGTAGAAAACAGCGATCAGCTTTTGATCAAGTATCCGAGTTCGACAGAGGAAGGATAATGGCCTATCGAGATTGTGAAGTATCTTTCAGGGAAATCGGTAGTCGTGTTCGACGAAACCAAACAACTCTAATGCGGATATGTGGCCGTTGGATGCAAGAGATTACGACGGACCGACGTAGTCAATCGCATCCACCTAAACGCACCACTTCCCGTGAGGACAGGGAAATTGTGCGCATGGCAGTGAACGATCGCTCAGTCACATCACGAATCATAGCAAAGCACATTGAGTCTGTAACGCATCATTCAGTGTCTGCGCGTACCATTCGACGTCGTTTACAGAAGAGTGGACTGTCCGCAAGACATCCATTGCTTCGTCTACCCTTGATGCAGAACCACAGACGTCTCCGCCGCTAATAGTGCGATGGAAGAAGGATGTGTGCGGCAGAATGGAATGAAGTTGTCTTTACTGACGAGTCACGCATCTGTCTGCAACACCACGATGGTCGGATTCGAGTCTGGAGACACCGTGGAGAGAGGATGCTGAACAGCTGATTTATGCACCGCCACACTGGTCCTGCACAGGGTATTATGGTATGGAGCGGTATTGGATATCACTCTCGTACTCCTCTAGTACACCTTGCCGGTACCTTAAACAGCCAGCGCTACATCTCCGAATTGTTGGAGCCAGTTGTCCTTCCTTACCTTCAGGGCTTGGCCAAAGCCATATTTCAAGTGAATAATGCGCGACCACACGTGACACGCATTGTCCAAAGGTTCTTCTTCAATCCCCAGATTGAATTGCTTCCCTGGCCGGCTCACTCTCCGGATATTTCGCCGATAGAAAACATGTGGTCTATGGTTTCTGAACGATTGATCCAGATTACACCCCCAGCTGCCACACCAGATCAACTTTGGCAACGTGTGGAAGCTGCTTGGTCTGCTGTACCCCAAGAACACATCCAAGGTATCTTTGAACCAATGCCGAGGCTTGTGGCAGCGGTGATCTCCAACAATGGCGACTACTCTGGCTACTGCTTCTGGCAGGAACCACACTTTTCAGAAGTCTATAAAATATAATCATTTGATACTTGGTCAACATGTTATCTACAAAATTAATTTTGTTGTGCTATCTCTTGTCTTTCTTGGTGTTGCATTTACGGTGGGCAGCAGTGTATCTTTTTTTGTGAACAAAGTTTTTGTTTTTTTGTCTGGATTTTGGAGAAAAAAAATTAACTCATTTCCCATTCATGCAGAAATTACCTGCATAAGTTAATAGTTTTCTGAACTAAGATACATTTAAAAATTTGATATCTATTTTGCAGGATTCTTTCAGTGCAAGGTTTGAGGATTTTAAAGATGATAAAAATTACTGAGCTCTTTACAAATCCTTTTTCGATTTCTCTTTAAGACATTAATTGTTACCCACCTAAGGTCCAAATTTAAATTATTGACCTACAGCACCATATTACTCTGAAAATCAAATATAAGGAAATTATTTTAACCGCAAATTATCCGAATTGCACCGAATTTCGGAAATTTGTGACACCAAGCAATTTTCCACATTTACATGATTTGGAGGTCAGATATTGTTGTAAATTTGGATCAACATATGTTTGTGAAGAAATGTCTTCTGCTATATGAACATAATTAAATCAAAATATCACTCAAAATAACTGATATGCACCAAAACACCTAATTTTGTTAGCATCTTCAAGAACTAATCCAAATATAAATAACTTAGTAAAAACTCTACTAATTCCAAAGCCACGGTAAGAAGGTACTGATTGCTTGTGTGATAATCATTCAAAACTAAATGTTTCAAGTTGCTTTATTTTTATTTTGTATTTTAGCTAACTCATCGATCCTGTAAAAATTCAACAAGAATAAAATATAAATTTCTACTTTTGTTTTATTTTTTATACTATTTTTTTACATTTTCACTATATAGAACTTGCATTTAAAACGATTTTTTTGGTGTAAATAACCCATAATAAGCCTATAAATAAAAAATTTTCACTTTTGTATATGTTTTATTTTGGTGGAAAATTTGCAAGTGGCACGCGTAATTTTATTTTATCAGATTGTGGAACACGTCCCAAAAAGGTTGGCCACCATTGCAGTAGAGCATTTGATGCTGTTAAGTGTATGAAAATAATATTTTAATGTAGTGTAAGGGAAGCTTAAGGCAAAATCCACTTTGTCGTAGAGTATGCATAATTTAATTTAAGATGTGGATACGTAAACATTGTTTTACGGATCTACGGATATAATTTCGGGTACATGGGTTTCTGGGAACCCTCAGACCCGTATCTGGCTAGAAAAAGTTCTGTATAGGTCTTGGTTAATATATCGTTGGCGACTGTTGATTGGAGCACCTAGTCCTGTCGGACTCTAATCTCCTTTCAGGGTTTTTAAGATGACTGTAAAGAATTCTACCAATGCCCATTTTAAGAAAATTATTGAAATATGGAAATAATGAATACTAGAGATAAGTTAAAATTAAAATTAATAAAGATGGGAGTAATACAAATATTAGAAAAAGCTCGTTAAAGAGCTCGAAAAAGCGAGTGAGAAAAATCTGAAAGTAGGAGGGGCTAGCCCAACCAATCAGGATGCAGCAAAAACCGTAGATCTGATGAGCGTGAAAAAGATATTGAGTAGAAAGTAAAATAGGATTAATTTAAAAATAGGATGAAATTAGGAAGAATTAATTAAAATCTGGGTTGACCAAGATATCTCTTGGCCTTCTGACTGAGAAATGGGGGTAGTAGGGGGTAATATCTTTTATAGATGGGTTTTCGTGATTGTCGATACTGTTGAAAAAGTTAATTGCTAATTTCCGGATAGTTTGCCTGATAGTGGGGATGCTGCACGCTGATCTGAGATCAACATTTCTCATGTACCAGCGTGCATCTAGAATTTGTCTAAGAATTACATTTTGCGAACATTCAATTCTATTGATATTGGTTTTTGCTGCATGACCCCAGATTGGGGAGGCATAAGTAAGTAATGGTTTCAGAATCAGAGTGTAGATAAGCAGTTTGTTATGTCTATTTAATTTAGACTTTCTCGAAATTAGGGGATATAGAATGTGCGCGGCAGTTTTAAATTTATCTCTTATGTGTGCAACATGTTGTCTAAAAGTGAGGTTTTTATCAATGGTGACACCAAGGTACTTGGTGTGCTGAGACCAGGGAATTCTTTCATTTTGAAGAGTGATTTCAGGTGGGGGTTTTCTGTTTGAGAAGAAAATAGCTTCAGTTTTAGAGGTGTTGAGCGCGATCTTCCAGACGGAGAACCAGATCTCAAGGTGAGCAATGTGTTCGTTGATATTTTCTGTAAGTGTGTTTAGGTTTTTGTGTCGTGATAGTATGGCTATGTCTTGAAAGAATACTGCTCCACTGTAGGGGGGTTTCATTTTTCGTTTATTGGACATCGCCCAAAAGCAAGGGCAGTCACATTAACATAATTTACGGAGTTTCACACACACAAAGCAGAAGTAACACTTAGCAGCGACACGGACACATAGTCGACAAAACAGACAAAGCACAAAGAGAGAAGAAAGGCGCGTAATATACGGATCTACGGATATAATTTCGGGTACATGGGTTTCTGGGAACCCTCAGACCCTTATCTGGCTGGAAAAAGTTCTGTATAGGTCTTGGTTAAGTTGCATTTTCATGCTGGATAGTATGGAGCTTAGCAATTGGACGAGTGGCGGCGGGGCTTTGAGGCGATGATCTTTGGCGGCTCGGTTTTGGAATCTGGTGGAAGAGAGTGTCTTCCAATTTGGATGTAGTAGTGATGAGGATATTGGCTCAAAAAAGGCTGTCCATGGGGGTGTGAGTGTGTGTAATGATGTGTGGTGACACAATGTCCAGTAGGGGAAAAAATTTAAAACAAGTATGAAAAAAGCGACCGGCGGGTTTCTGCGAGGCGGACACCCTCCTTCGCATAGACCGCGCACAGCCATACTGCAATTATAGTCTTGAGTGTAGCGGAAGCTCTGAGGACTCCGCCACAAGAGCAGTTAACATTGAAAGCAATAAATAATTAATCCTGAATCAAAATAGCTAAGAGAATTGAATTTAGCAAATAGTAAACATTGTTTATGCTTATAATAATATTTTTAATGTAAATGAAGAGATTAAAATTGTTGTATGTATATTTTAAACGCTCATAAAACAGTTCCTTTATTCTTGTTATAAGTAAAATTTCTAATTTCCCTTTGGAACATTTGATATTTTATTTTTAAATTTAGGACTTCTTGTTGCTTAAATGTAAAATTAAAAATTATAGAAATTTGGGGCGAAAATTGTATTCAATAAAAAAGTTTTATTTTCAAAAGTTTTTCTCTCTAATCTTCTTTATTTATTAGATACTGTATATTTTATACATTTTTTAACAGATTATCATTTTTAAATAATTTTTTTACAATAAAAATTTTTTGATCACTTCATATAATAATTTTTAAGATAAAAATCAATATTTGATTTATACTATGCAAATAAAGTACTAAAAATAATACTGAATTGTAACTGAAATTTTATTTCAGTGAAAAAAATTTATTAACTTTTCTTCATTTTTTAAAAAATTTGGGGGTTTTTTTCTGTGGAAGATTAATACAATTTTTACCTTCTTTTATTTTGTTTTTCCTTCAATAACTTTCTTGAATTTTGAATGGATTGTCGATTTTTATTAGCAGGTTTTAAATATTTTGGAAGCCCAGTGGCTGAGTGGTGGAGTATCGCTCTTCCGTATCACTGGTCCGGGGTTCAAATCCAGTGCTGGGCAAGGTCGACTCAGCCTTTCATCCCTTCAGTGCAGTGGCGCACACAAGGGGGCCCAGACACCTCCTAAAGCTCTTGAATTTTGTTCGATTGATGATTATCCTATATATATAACGTAAAATATAACTAAGTATTTGTAATAAACAATTTATTTTATTAATTAATGCTAATTATTAACTCAATAATTTATTTTTTACTGTTTTTTGTTAAAAAAATCGACAAAATCAGAAGAATCAATTAGTGTTGTCTCGATGTATGATACGAGTTGGGAAACTTTCGACAAAGGACTCCCCCCCACCCTTGAAAATTTTTTGTGTGCGCTACTGCGTCGATAAAATACCAAGCTTGCTTGGGAACTGAATACTGGGGGTTCGCGTCAAACTAACTACTTGACCCCGAAACATATGCACATGCACCCCAGGTCACGAAAGCTGAGGTAGGCACAGAAGGCATTAGCCCCTCATGGGCTGTTGTACCATCGAGTACAGTTGAGCTTTAGTTATTTCAAAGACATGTGAAAACATATATATATATATTTTATTATTAACACTTAACTTTTATTAAATACTTTTTTTCCCTTTAATACAAAAATATGTTAAATTTTTAGTGGATATACTAGATCATGTAATTTACTATTGCAATCCTAAAATTAACTACTTCCTTGAGTAATTTTATGTACAATTTTCAGAATGGTTTCTAATTTAAAATATGTTAATATAAAATTATTGGAGATGGATCTCTGTGAATTGTTTTAAAGGAAAGACGATTACGAAGATGGTATATCTTCTTCTAACTGCTACACCACACCACATTCACTATAGGGAGAAAAGAGTCGAATTCAAATGTGATAATCCTTTGCATTTCGTTTTCAAAATTCATTTATACAAATACAAAAATATTTTTAATGTTATTCTTAAAAATACAACTATCTGTCCGATTGAAATTTTGGGAATATTTCTAAAAAATTCTGTATAGCTCTTTCTTCTTTTCTTTTCAAATCTACCACAAAAAATACACATTAGTGTTCTATATACTTTCTAAAATTTTGTATTTAAAATTAATACAATTTTACTTTTTTAATTATTTAAACGTATTTCAAATAGTTTAGTTCATTTTTTTATTAATGAATTTTGTATCTTTTTAAAATGATTCAATTTTTATATGTATTGCTTTTGGGGAAAGCTGGATAAAAGTTCAAATTTGCAATAATTTTAGGCAATTGTGATATTAATTAAAATTGTCAAATTTTTACGTAAGAATAATTGGTGCGCTTCACAATAAGAAAAATTCGCTATCAGAGACTGCTGGAAAAAAGCAGGAAAATTTTTACTATCACTTTGAAACACTAATTAACAAGAAAATGGAAAAGAAATGTTATTGAATTAAATTATTTAAATACTTTCAAATGAAAAACAAAATGTGTTAATTAAGATGGACATCTTAATTCTATGATTTCGGACAAAACTTTTATTTCAATCTGAATAGTAAAGAATATTTCAATTGAACTGCAATAAAATTCATTCAATAGTTTGTATATTTCTGTAGAGATCAAACACAAATCCATCCCTTCGGTTAAATAAATTTACAGTATGTTTACAGCAGTTTTTTGTGCATTTAAATCCAACATACTGGGATTCTCCACTGACTTCAAATACTAGAGATTGAATTCAATACATTTGATTCTTAGGCTTAGACTGAAATATAAAATAGTTTTAAAAAGTATTGGTTTCTTTTTTCAACTCCATATAAATATTCAGAAAGAATTATAATGCTAAACTCCTTTCATAAGAAAAAAATATTACATTAACACGCAAAAGATGTCAAATAAATTTCTTTTGTAATTTTAGTACAGTAGAGCGTCGTTTATCCGAATCAATTGGGACCGTACACTGTTCGGATAACCGAAAACCGAATGCGACCGGACATTGTACGAATATTGAAAATCATCCTATGCGGGAAACGTGTTTGAAGAAAAAGTAAAATAGGGGCAAAATGTCGTAATTTTACCTTTATTGCGGAAAATAATCAATTATTTTTCGCTGTACCATTGTACATCGTTTTTCGCTACAAGGTTTCTGATTCTCTTGATGGACAGTAGTTGAGTAGGACAGCACTCTGTTGTTCGTACTACTCCATACCTGTCTTTAACGCAGTCAACGCGTCAGCATTTGATGGACACTTGCTACTTTTGTTGTTGTTGTCCTCGTCTTCCTCCGTTTCATTGTCCATAGGGTCGGATTCCATTTGCACGGCAGCTACATTCACGTCATCATTTAGCATTTGAAATCCATTGTCTTCTGCATCGCTCCAATTTCTCCCTTCGCGAAACGGTTCAATATTTCAAGTTTTGTCTCATGTTCAAGACGTTGTGCTTTCGTTTTGAATTCGAAGCCATAGCAGTTCGCAACTCAACAAAAGAGCACGCATATAACCCCTCACTTGGAAACAAATTGACCGTATATTCCGCACATATGTTTACCAAATCCCACAACTGAAATTCCCCAAAATATCCCTCACCTTGGGTTTTCCCGTCACTTTTGGCCACACGTGAAACAACTGTTGAGCATTACACTGTTCGAAAACATATTCATAAACAGTACATGCAGTTAACAAAAAAAAAAAAAAAAAAAAAAAAAAAACTGGTTCGGATATCTGACGCTCCGGATAATAAATGTTCGGATAAACGACGCTCTACTCGCAGGCATGTCAAACACGCGGCCCGCGGAGACAATTTACAAAATTTTAAATATAATCTTTAAATGGTTTTTTTCTTATTTAAAATTTTTTTTCTATAAACTTTTTTAAAGAAAAAATTTCTACATACTAATATTAACCTGTTATTTATTCTTGGTTTAAAAAAAACCTTTTTAAATATATAGAAATAACTAATAAATGTTTCTAAATATTTTATTAATTTTTTTTAATTTAATTTTACTGTAATATATTAATTCTTATTAAATTCTTCAATGTATTCATGCATATCATTCAATAGAGATGGCATTATGATTCTTTGTGTGCCACTTTTATTTCTCTTTGAATTGTACAATCAGTGAGAGGTGAATAGTGTGACGTCAGATGCCATTGAAATTTCATTTTTTTTTAAAATTTAAAACCCTCAAGATGACTAAGACAAAGTGTTATGTTAACTCAATCGTTTGTGAATGAAAAAGGATTTTGATTTTTATTCTTATTAAATTAAAAAATTAATTAATAAAAAATATAATCAAACCTCAAGAACAGAGTAAGAAAAGATGAACTGAAGATGAATATCATAATTTTCAAGAAAAATGGAAACTGCAATATTTCTATTCCCAAAACAAGAATAAAATATTGTGCCTGATATGTTTTATTTCTAAACGGCTGCCGATTGGTGTTTTACCTTTGTGCGGCACCATATAGGCGGATACCAATCGCCGCAATATTTTTGACGCCAAGTTTCCTTCCCACATGGAGGCACCTGAGCTCTTGACGATGCGAACCTGTACTAGGATTTTTAATTTTGTTGAGAGCACCCAAGCTAAATAGACACTCTAGGGATCTTTTATATGCCGTATAATCATACGACATGGCCACTGCCGATTTTCAGCATCATGAAAATCCACCAACTTGGGCCGGGGTCGTCCTGTTCCTCTTCAAAGTGTTGTAAAATAGCCCCCCCCCCTGTGAATCATGAGATGGTTCAATTACAAAGAAAAGTATTGCATTCACCATCTAAGATAGGAGATAAAAGCCCTGACTGGCTAGGGCCTCCTATAGAAAACTTCCCTGTAAAAGGAAAGTATTTAGGGAGTGGAGACAAACTAACATTTCTTCCCTTTTCTTCCTCTAGGAGGGTCCATTTATTAATCATACTGTAGCACCACACTTTCCTCTCTTTCATAGCAATTCTCCAAATAAAATATCAGAAAAATTAATTTGAATAGAGGCATGATAGAAAAATCAAAAGTATGAAAAAACATTCACTTTGAAATAATGGGGAATAGTGAAAGAAAAAAAAAGAACAACAAATTAAATTTACATTCAACCATTATTTTAATTAAATTCTTTTTGTTTTTAATAGAAAGGACTGAGAATTATTGGAGTAATTCAATATCATTCATTTTCAGTTTTCATGTCCTTAATTTAATGTTACTGAGTTACACACAGCAAAGATTTTGCCACTTTCTTCTATTAAACTAAGGTAGTGATTTTTCCCTTTTGTGAGCATAATTTGTCCAGGCATAGAATGTTCAATAATACATTAAATTTGAAATAGTATATGGCTGTGGAAATTATCTAAAATCTGAACTTTTAAATAACTTCAGCAATAAGTTTTAAAATTTTAATTAATCATGAATTGTACACAATTTATTAAAATGCTTTTAAAATTTCAGAAATATAATCCCTGGGTTAGAGTTGGAAAGATAGTAGTGTTTTGAAAAAGAAATTTAAAAACTGAATTCATATCTGCTTAAATAAAATAAAAGAAACTGAATACAAAGAAGTATAACATTTCAGTCAACACTGAAATTCTAAAAATCACAGCTTCCTGTTGTGAATGTGTGGAATTTAGGAGAATGAAATGTAATCTGTGATTAAATCCTCCACATAAAAAGTATACAAAGATAGCATGTCAAGTTATTGAGATTTTATACATATATTGACAGAAATTTTATACATATGAAACAATTTTTTACAAATACTTCCTCTCTAAATTATATATATATATTGACATAAAAATAGTTAAGAGGAATAGTGAGCAAATATTATTCCTTCCTATCAAAAATGCCTTTTCAAAATGAATAGCTGCTTCAATATATTAAGATGGCAAAGATTTTGAAGTTCAAAATGTAATATATATATAGATTTTTTTTTACAAATAAATTATTTTATTATAGTTATACTGTGGTGAGGTAGTATGTTGGTCAAGAAATATTTATACCAAAATAAACAATTTTTGTTTTATTTTTTTAATAATGATATGTTTTTAATACTTATATAAAAAACAAATTAAAATTCAGCATTCATTTTTTTAAAAAATAATAAATCTGCAACCCTTCTAAATTATTTTGAAGTACCTTCATATTTCTCAAAAGCATGAATATTTTTCAGAGCATCTTTTTCTATTATGATCTTATTTAAGTCAGGGCAGTTTTGTTACAAAAAGCTGCTGAATTGTTCATGGTGCTAAATACTGGCTAAGTTGCAGCCTAAGTGCCAGGAAGAAAAAATGGGGAACTCTGACACTTTTAAACATTTGAAAAATTATAACTTCAGGTTCTTATTAAAATATGCAGTTATATTTTAATCTACCTCTGAAATTGGCACATCTTATTGGACTAAGTGAAGGCATTTCTGGACAGTGTAGCATTGATAATTAAAAAAATATATGCAATAAATTTAGGACTAAAACAGAGTAGTGAAAAATTGAAGCAAGCACTGAACATTCGGAACAGTAACGGGAAATTTGTGATAATGTACAATCAAGTTCAAAGGAAATTATTAAAGGAATTAAACATGAGAAAGAAAAAATGTATTAATCTTTCTTTTTAACAACCCCCAAATTAAAAAAAAAAAAAAAGAAGGAAGAAAAACTTATACATTTTTCTTCATTAAAGTAAAATTTTCAGGAAAAATCAATCTCATTTTTTAAAACAAATATTTAATTTGTATATCTCAATACATCAATTTCAAATTTTTATTTCAAGAAATTATAATTCAATGAAAGAAAACAGCCACTGTCATGTAATAATATATTCCTATTATTAGAAACCTTATTTTTTAAAAAAAAGAATTCTGTATGAAAAAAAATTTTTTTTTTCAAAACTTATAACAAAACCTCGTTTTCACTGGAATATGTGTTCCAAGCAAAATATACATTAAGGTATTTTGAAAATTTAGCATTATTTTCCTGCCATTAATAATTAATTTTGAAGTACTGAAAACTTATTTTAAAATTATCTCTACTCAATATAGCTAAAAAAAATAATAATACAGTTTCATGAAATTTACTTTAAAATTTTTTTTAAAAAAAAGTACATCAATACTACTGATGATTGAAATGATTATAATACTATACTTTTTATTAATTTTTTAAAAATGTTTTCAGTTTTATACTACAGAATTTTAAGTTTAATCACGTTTTATGCATAGCTGAAATATGAATCTTATTGTGAACAATGTTTATAATGAATTTTGAGTAAAGTAAGAACAGAACTGAAAAATAAATTATCCCCTTTATATATTAGCTAAATCACAATATAAACATAATTTTGGACTGTTTTTTAACTGAAAAATTATATGGAATTGAAGTCAATTTTTGTTTAGCATAAGCTGAAAATAATTTTAATTCTAAACAGTATTTAAAAGGCAATGCATGTAATTCCTACCATTTTATAACAGTCAATATGATATAGATAAATATAAAACACAATTTTCTTCTTTTATCATTAATACATATATATAATTATTATATTATATATATATATCAATATTTTTCTAGTTATGTTTCTTAGAATCTGTTTTCTATCATTTAGCTTTGTGGGTAGTATAATTTTGTCTTATTATTTTTTTTTTTCATTTTATTATACTATATATAATATAAGAATTGCTCTAAATGAAAATATGATTTAATTTCAGCTGCAAAAGTTAAAAGGATTTTGTAACAATAATCCTCAAGTGTCTGTTTAGAAAAAAATTGCTAAACCTGATTCAAATGTTATAAGGATTAATAAAAATTCACTAAAAATTGCAAATAATCAAAAATATATCAATAAACTAAAATATTTTACTCTTCTATTTTAAGTCTACAATATAGTTACAGTTCGACATTTGTTTTTCCAGTTTCATTTAATATTTTAAAAAATTTAATCTTAATTTTTATTTTATAAACATACCATATTTCTAATGTGTGAACTTGTATACAACAAATAAACAATGAAAACATATTTATATCTTAAAATTCAAACAAAAATTGAAAAAACATTGAAACTGTTCAGTAGTAAAGTTATAAACAATAAACGCACAATATTTATAATAGGTTATTAGATTCACACATACTGAAACACACACTCAACACAGCATATTTAAAAAATACAATACATTGCACTTTTTTATTGTAATTATTTTGAAAGTAGCCAATAATTCATAACGAGCCAAATATAGCAACCCCAAAACAGAGAAATTTGAATTCCAACTCTGTAAAAAATAGGAATAGGTGCTGCCAACGAAATCGCGCATTACACGTCCGGCCTTGTTTGTTCCTTTTATCTATCAGACTTCTTAGTTAACTCCTCTATCAAACCACGTAGTTATCCTCTTCTCTTCATTTCATTTCTCCCTTTTATATCTTTTTCGAACTCGCTAAACCCGAAACTATCTTGTTTGCATAAGTCACACTTTTAGCTCTCAGCGGGGATTGGTTAAAATAAATACAATCTTAAAAGAATTGAGAGAAGGTGAGTGAAACGCGTAAGCACCAGTCACACAAGGACGAGCTACACTCGTTGTGTGATTAAAGTTACTGAATATGATAATTCCTAACTCGCTCCAATTGAGGTTTTCGAAAGAGTAATATTTTTATTTTATCTATCAGTGTTCATTACAGAAGTATTTGTGTTCTACTCAACACATTGAGAGTTTCAACTAACACCCAATGTCTTTTCCTCAAAAAACCAGTGTCAAAATGATTTGTAAAAGAGAAATGGCTCCGTTAATCAAAAGGCCGGCACAATGCAATAAAAAAATTTGGAAAAATAATCATGCTGAAATTTTAACTCCATAAGTTTTTTAATGTCTTTGCAGTTATATATATACATTTAACATTATATTTAGCATTTACATAAACATTCTTAAATCTCGTCTATACTAGGCAGCTACAACTAATCACTTCATTCTATTGAAAATGTTATAATCCAGTGCTACTTGAAAGATTAAATAAGGGATAAAACATCTGTTCACAGCATGCCTCAAGGTTAAATAATGCAATGCTAGATACTCTTCATGATAGTTACATTAGAAAATTACATACATTGTGCTTAGCAATCTAAAGCAAAATGTAGAATGAGTGAACAGATGCAATGGAATGTATGTGTCTTAAATTAATAGAATTTTAGATTTTGCTCCAACTTTCGAGCAATATTTCACTTTTAGAATATCACCATGAAGTTGAAGGATTTTTAATCACCCTGTGTTACAAAAAGATTTAATTGATCTAATTTCACATTTAATTAGCTGTTTGAATCATTTTTATGAAAAAATAAGAATTAAAAATGAGATTATCAGAATAAATTCCATACATATATTTTCTATAATATGCAAAATTGACAACTGAATTGAAACATTACAATTTTTACATTCAATATTTAAATAAAGTTATTTTTTTACTATGCATGTGCAAATTTATCAATATTTTCATTCAGAATTTTGTTGCTAATAAAAGAGGGTAACTTATATAAAGCATTCTGTTGAATATTGTGTGAATAGGTATTATATCAGAATGGTATTAACAATATAGATAGAATATTTGTTTCTCTGAATGTAGCCAGATAAAAGATTTTCCCCAAAGTGTCATTGTTTATTTCGAATGATGGATTACAAGATAACTGCAAACAAAATGAAAAAACAAATATTGACACAAAAAAAAGACAAAAGTAGGAAAATAAACAAGTTTTTTTATTAAAATTATTAAACCAATTTACATAAAATTTACTAATATGTAAAATACATATATACAGCCATATAAATAGAAATTTGATATGTTAAATACATAAATTCATTACACTATAAATTCTCAATGTTACAGAGAGAGAACACACATTTCTCCAAAACCTTTCTCACAGAAGCACAACTAACTAGTCACATAACAACCATTTAGTCGACTCTATGAGCTAGTGCACAACTGTAGACGTAAGAGTTGATGGTTAAATCAAGATACCTTTTTTTTTATTTTTCTGGTGAGCAACTATTGATAGTATATACTTTCTCATTGAACCCAATCTCTCTCTTCTAAATAGCAATTAAACAACTGAGTAATTATAAATTGATTGCATATACTACCCCTGAATTAGCCATGTATGCCAGTAAAGGAGTTTAAGCATGAGTTTTCTTTCAAACTTTATGTAACAACCTTTTATACCTCAAATTTTAAGAGTGAAAGTAAACATTGAGTGAAACAGATTAATTAGTTTTAATATTTCATTAAAATTTATGACGGGAAAAATTAATTTGCTGGTTTCAATATTCAACTATTTAACATTGTAAGCATTTGGAATTATAAGTAAAATTTAACTCTACACAACTCATTTCTGAAAGTGTTGCAATTTCTTTAAAACATACATATTTTATCATTTTAATAATGTTTTCATGAGTATTTTCCAATAGATAATATAAAGTTCCAATTATTGCAGAACTTTATAAAAAATTATTTTCATTATGAATAAAACATCTTTACAGAAGAGTTAAGTTTTAGTTCCCTTACTGTATTTTAAAAAAATATGTAAATATTACAAAACAAAATGCATTTTAAATAAATTAACTTCTGTATATAAACGTAATTATAAAATGGGAAAATTTTTTCATAAGAAATTTACCACAATGAAAATGGAACTTCAGATGAAATTATTCACAAGAATACTGCTTAAAATAATAATGCATACAGATCGCATAATTTTATATCATTAATTGAATTTTAACTTTTATAAAAAAATTTCTCATCTTTAATCCCTTTTTACTAAACCACAAAATATATTTTAGCATAAATCACTACTATTAGTTCATTGTCCAAGAGTTCAGTACATTCGACTTTGTTGGCATGCACAAATTATTGAGAATCATGTATATCTGGCTAGTATTTTTATTCTAAAAATTGAGTTCTTTAATAAGTTATAAACCTATTAAGAGTGTTTTTTTCCTTAATTAGACTCATATGTATGATAAAATAAATATGAACTCATACATTATATATAACTAGTGTTTTAATGCCTCTTTTGTGAATCAAGGTAAAGTAATAAATTGTTTCGTTACATGCCTTTAGGTGTTTTCTAAGAAAGTTTAGAAGCGTTCTTACCCACATGTATTGAGTAAACTATATTTCTGATGATGCATGAGAAAAGATATGGAAATGAAGAATTTTGTATGAAATTTGTAAAAAAATCAAAAATTTATATTTACACACATTTTAATAATAATTTCTAGGGAATAGAAAATTTATTTGTATACATTTAATAAGTATTCAAATATTTGAAAAATATGCATAGTTATCTAATAATATATAATAGAAGAGTGAGATAAAAAAGGTTTTGTACAGTTAAATTCTCAAAAAGCAATAAGCATTTTAGGGCCATTTTTTTTCAGACCATTACATGCCTGTTATTTAGTAAATATAGTCGGATATCCATTTTATGAACCTCTTTATTTTACAAACTTATTAATCTGTAACAAATTTCCCACATTATGACCTCTTTTTCGGGATTTAGAGACTTCGTTAAATAGAGGTCCAACAATAGAGGTTCGATTGTTAATTTATGTGATATGAGATAATTTCTAGATTAATAAATGAGTAATTCAAAGGGAAGTTCTAGGACAAAGCTGATTGGTACACATTATGGTATACTAATAAAATAATACAAGTTATAAATTAAGAACTAGATTTATTATTTAAGAGGTAGAAAATGAAAGATGAGTAAATAATGTGATTTTCATACTAAAATAATTCGCAGGACAGTAAAACAAAAATCATAAAAATGAAAAAACAAGTAAAAAAGTAACATCTGTCACATGCAATAAATATGAAATTCTTGATTTGGAACTTTTATGTATTCCAGATTTTCTTTTTCTAAATAAACACCATTTTCCACGTCACCCAGGAGGTATAGTGCAGAGACGCATTACCCATTTTATCAAAATAGGAAAGGCGGGTTCCCCAATAGGTCTATTTCCTTATACAACATATTTAATAAAAAAACATTTAACCACATTTCTATAATATTTACAATAGGAACAATGAGTAATTGCGTATTAGCTTGTCAACCAATAAATTTGTTCATATTTTCTGACAAACTTTAGTAACATAAATAACAAAATTTAAATTTCAATACCTTAATTTCACATTAACCTTACAACACTAAAGAAAAATCTACCTTCTCTTGTTTAGAATGAAAGTATAATTTTAAGTATTTTTCAAGGCCATTGGAGCATGCATGGAAAAAATTTTCTATGGATGTTTTGATGATTTTTTATTTGGCAAAAACGGTTGAGAGGCTGATATGTAACTACTACCTCATGATGTGAATTAAACATAAATAAAATATTTATGTTAAAAAAACTAAATAAATTATTTATGAAACATCTCAGTGTTAATGTTCATCTATGCGCAAAAGGAAAAAAAATTATTACACAATGAATGTATACATTTGATCACGATGCAGCATTCAATGTTTGAATTGGAAAAGAAACGATTGCCCGCAACTGCACTTACTAAAAGACAACGAATGAAACACCAGTTGTACAAAATGTGTGTGTGTGTGGGGGGGGGGGATATGAACAAAAATGAATTCTGGTTGTGATAGATATTCCATATCAAAAAAAAATTTGCTGCAATTCTGTGTGGCTTGTTGTGAATGTAGCTCTTGTTCATAAACAAAATTTCTAATCAGTTGATAGTGGTTTCTTATAAATTCGATGCAAAAAAAAAGTTTTGCCTGTGGGAAAGGATTTCCACTGTAGCCAACCACCCTGACTTGCTTTTGATTTCACTCATTTAATTGTTCCGGTTACGTCACGCATTTATCAAAGAAACATGGAGAGATTATTTCTTAGTTGGTGGAATGAGTGATTTAAAAATAGTCAAAAGAATTGAAGGTGGAACAGAACTTTTGCTGTTTCTTATTTGATAAAATGAGCGATTTAAAATTAGTCAAAAGAAATGAAGATGGAACAGAACTTTGTTTCTTTTTCTCTTAAGAAAAACAACAATCATCAGAGATCACAAATAAACAGCAAGAAACTACAACAACTCAGCAATGCCATCCATATCTTTAGTAACCTTCAAGAAACCACGATTTCACGATACCATCCATATCTCTAGTAACCCACAAAGAAATTGTAGGATCATACAAAATATATTTAGCATTGGGTCAATTTTCTTTTGAGTTAATTCTTTTTATTTTAAAGTATAAGGGGACATATACACAGTGTCCTTTCAGTAACAAAATAGTCATTTTATACATTACACTTTAAATTCACAAAGATAGTATAATTTTAAAGAAATTGAAACACTGGTAATTACAGCTTCAATTCAGATTCACAAAT